>MVGT01003328.1:271337-296921 GCA_002174775.1 Macleaya cordata | reverse complement strand
GATGATATAGAGTACCATCTATATCGTTGGGGTATAGATAAAAAGTATATTTGTTGGCACCATCATGGGGAAAAGAAGACCACACACACAAATTCCCAAACTACTATAGAATATGTTGAACAGACTGATGGGTGTGAGCAGCCTAGAATGGGAAATCTTGTTGACGATGCTTATGAAGTGCACCACGTAGTAGCCGACCCTATAACTAGTGAGGTGAGGAATGAAGGCCCTCAAGGAGGGTCTCTCGGTGTCAATATTATTGATCTTGAGACTTGTAGAGGTAAAAAATATAAAGATATGAGAGCAAAGGCAACATAACCTTTATACCCTTCATGTCTAAAGTCTAGGACAACACTATCAACCATTGTTGAGTTACAGAATTTGAAAGTTCGGTTTGGTATGACAGGTAATAATGTGACAGCACTCTTATCATGGCTTAAGGACTTACTACCAGCAGGTGCCAATTTGCCAAAGAATTATCCCAAGATGAAGAATATGATCAAGGAATTAGGGATGGAATGTGAAACCATCCATGCATGTCCGAACAACTATATTTTATACAGGAAAGAGTACGCGGAGATGGTCGAGTTCCCGAAATGCAAATTGCCTAGGTATAAACACTATGCAGATAGAAAAACAAAGAGAGGTGGAAAAGAACCAACAAAATTTGTGAAATATTTTCCACTAATCCCTAGATTGAAGAGGTTATACAGTGTACCTTGGATTGCAAAAGAAATGACTTGGCATAAAAAGGCTACAGCTGAGGACAATGTGATGCGTCATCCTGTTGATTCACCACATTGGAAGTGTGTAGACATGAAATGGCCGGACTTTGCCCGAGAAGAACGTAATATTCGACTAGGAATAGCAATTGATGGTTTTAACCCACACGGCAGTCTTAGTAGCACTTATAGTTGTTGGCCTGTCATTGTAGTGCCTTACAATCTTCCACCTTCATTGTGTATGAAGAGAGAGTTCTCCATGTTGTCTTTGTTGATTTCTGGTNTTTAATTTTTTAACTCATTGCAAATAACGTCTAGAAATAATAAACTTGATATTGGCTTAGTAAAACCTACAATTACAAATAACAGATTTAAGTTTTTCTTTTTTTATATTTAGTTGTTTCATGATCATTTGTCCAAAAAAGCTTTTGGGTCATTCCTTTGATAAGTGCCTAAATACGGCTATTTGTTATGCAAAACTGTAACTGATATAATTATTCTTTCATGCAAATTAAAGAGTAGTATGATGTATCTTTTTGTGCCAAGGGCCTCATATTGTCCGTCTCATTTTCAGGTCATAGCTCATCTTCTGAAGCCTCGTGGTTGGAAGCCTTCTGTTCGCAAGCAATTTTGTTTAATTATTTATTTTATTTAATATATATATATATATATATATATGAAAAAAATGGATTAATTTTTTTTTCAGAAATTCAAATTCCGTAACGGTTCCTAAACGTTACAGCCATTGCACATAACTTACAAATGTGTAACGGTAAACAATTGTTACGATGTACAAAAATAATATAGAATTTTTGTAACCAATATTTAATCCAGTAACGGTTTCTCAATGTTACTAATTTTATACCTGTAACACTTTATAACCATTACAAGTGATCGTATCAAATATTATGGTTGCTAGCTTGTAACGGATAAACACCGTTACTGCTTTAAAGTATTGTAACAGTATAGAACCGTTACTAGCTCAAAGAACTGTAACAGTATGCAACCGTTACGAGGGTTCAGGATTGTAACGGACACTAACCGTTACAATATTACGTCACTCGTTACAGATGCCACGCTACTGGACACTTATGGGATGCTTTGCAACCGTTACTATTGTTCTTCTGTAACGGTAGTAAAGTGTTACAAGAAATCTGGCACATCCGAATTAGTAACGGTTCAGAACTGTTACGGAGGGGCTCTGTAACATTCTGTTAGCGTTACAAAATCACTTTTTTGGCCTAAGGCTCGGATACCATGTTCGAAATGCTATTGAGGAGAAAATATTTGAACTAGGCTCTGAAAAATGGTATTCGGGATAAAGTATTTGTACTCTGGCTCTAATACCATGTTAGATTTTGTAGGGTTGTTATGTTAGATATCGAAGAGTGATTAATCGACACAGCAAAACATAGTGAATTAACGTGGTTCAGTCACGAGAGACCTACATCCACCACAGAGAAGCCAACATGCTACATGTTTATTAATCAGGTTTACAGGGTTACAACTCGATCTTGATCAGTTGTGGATTACATCTTTGATGATCAGTTGTGGAAGATCACACCTCATACATCTCGGTGATCAATTGTGGAAGGTCACAACCTGATGATCAGTTATGGAGGATCACAACTCGATGATTAGTTGTGGGAGATCACAACGATACTGAAATCATATACAATGACCCTTATTTATACATGTTATATATAAGTGTGAACCCAAAAGATATGTTAAGATTTGTAGTAGTAATAGCCGTCGTAGTGGAACCTATGGCATCATAAGTGAGTCTATAGCCGTATTTTACAAGACCAATATCCCCTCTTTATAAGAACCACCACCCTCTTTCAAACTTTGAAATTTTTTGGAATTCGTTCTGTGTATTTGAGTTTTAGAAGGGTTTGGAAAAGAGAAATATATAAACATGGTTTGGGTGGGGTCCATTTGATAATAGAATCTTAAAACAAATTGGGTTACCAAATTATTTGGGTGATCGAATTGGTAAGATGGTTGACGTGGAAAGACTTATAAGAAACCAAAATTTATTTCTATTCTTAAAACTCGGCGGGACCTACTATTATTTATTGAGATAAATAAGTGTAAACCTAGTGGGTCCTGTTTTGCACATGGGCCTTTGCCGAAGCGGTTGTGCATCCCTCCCATATCCTGGGAGATCTAGGGATCGAAACTTCTTAGGTGTGTGGTTTACTATTAAGTTTCTCCTATATAGTTTTAGTAATAAATAAATAAATAAATATATATAGCTTGTTGGTGGCGGTTCCATTGGTGATGGCTTTGATTCTGATCTGATGTTGTTGGCGGTTTCATTGTGCTTCTCACACGCTTAGTTTCGTGTACCTACGCCTTAAAAAATATGTGTCTTGGACAATAGTTCCCTTCCTTAAAAAAAATGAGACCTGTTTTTTTTATAAAAAAAGACTGTATTTTCAACACATTTGACAAAGTTGACCACCTTTAAGCATACGTGTCATGCAAGTGTACCACGTGGGTGCCCTAGTAAGATTTTGCTAGTGCCTTTATTAATTTCGATAATTTCAACTGATTTTTCTCTTTCAATGTTCTGCTTCGTCTGATCCATACCACGATAACTGCTGATGTTTTAACTTGCCAACTTTGACTTGATTTACTCATTCCACTAGTAATCCCTGCACATAAACATAAATACACAAATTAATTCAAATGATTTAAAATAATTAACTAACTAATATAAATATAGGGGTACTGCATGTAATACAACTATGCTTATCACCCCACTAAAATTAAACAATACACCCCACCTCTATTAACATCAGCATCATCTTCATTTTCACCACCTCCACCGCCGGCCACTTCCACCGCTGGCCACCTCTACCGCTGCCGCCTCCACCTCCGGCCATCGCCGACCATTTCTTCCTCTTTCTTTTTCTTTCTTCTTCTTTCTCCACCTCCAGCCACCATTGCCACCGCCAACAACCACCTGAAAAGGAAAAAAATCTAGATCTAAAAAAATCCAATTTCTTAAGATAAAGGTGATCAGAGAGATAGAAGGAGATAGAGAAGAAGTGAGAGAGAGGCTAGAAAGAGGGGGCAGAGAGAAAGAGGGAAGAGAGAGAGAAACAGGGGGGAATATCACCATGAAGAAGAAGAAGAAGATTAAAGAAGAATAAGAAGAATAAGAAGAAGAAGAAGAACAAGAACAAGAAGAAGAACAAGAAGAAGAAGAAGAAGTGGCCGACAGTGACCAGAGGTGGAGGTGGCCGACGGTGGAAGTGGCCGATGGTGGATTTGTTGGGGTATTTTTTAGGGTTGGGGTATTTTTAAGGGTTGATGTGTTTTATAGGGTTTGGTGGAAAAATATCAACCTATTTTTAGATGACAATCCCCTAAGTAATACTAAATATATCCATCCCCCCAACAAACTTAAACAACCTAGTCCACCCCCATCTTGGCCATCCCAAAAAATAATGCTTTGTTTTATAATAGAGAGGCACTTTAGGAATTTTAAGAAATGTTAAAAATGAGCACTTACACATGACCAATATCTCTTAATTATTGTAGTACCCAAAATAATTAAATAGTACCAACTGCTTGACAATGGCTGGTAGCCCTCTAATATACTTGTTGGTGGCGACTTTTTTGCATCACGTACAACACTTCTCCTAATGTTCACAGCGATTTTTCTGCATATCTTACACACTCGTTATGGGTTGTGTTACATAGTTACACTTCTTAATTGTCATTGTAACCTAAGCAATAGTCCCATCTACCATAAAAAATAATTAACTATCCAAACCGAAGGAGTGGTTAAAAATGTAATTTATGCCTCTACTTATATCACTTATTGAATAAAAAGACCAATAAGAATAAGGTTAATTTAACTTATCCCCCCAGAATAATTGGCGATTTGGACTTACCCCCCTCCCCCCTCAAAGATCCCCTAATTAGCTTACCCCTTAAACTCAGGGTTTCTGTGATTTTTCCGTTTGAAGGCACACATGCGTGTCATACACTCCCATTCTTGACGAAAATACCCTCACGATCCACTCATGTGACTCACTTAACTAGTCCTCATTTTAGTCAAACCCAAGTTAGGTTTAGAGAGAGAAAGTCACAAGTTAGTAAAACCTAATCCTATAAACCATTTCTAGGATTTTATTGTAACGACGAAGCTTCCTTGCTTAGATTCAGGTAAAGGAATTTTGATTTTTTGCTATTTTCCATAGGAGAATACTAAACCACCGATGAAATGAAGCAAAATCGAAGAGAAAAATTATTTGAACTTTTTTAAAAATTTAACTTACCCCTTACTGTAATTTGAAGAGTTGAATTTACCTACAACATTTAAATTAGTAAGCTTTGAACATTTTAATAGCTTCGTTCACTTATGATGGAACTTTTAACTACCTTGGAAGAAATTTTTAAGAGATGTGGCAGTGGATTGAAGAAGATTTATTAAGTTATTTGTTAGGTTTGTGCTAATGGTGGAAACTGTTTTAACTTACGCGATTTTAGTAAGAGGTTTATTAGAAAAATGTGGTTTAAGGTTCCAGGTGATGATGGTTTTGAGAAGACATGACAGTAGTTTTTGGGGTGATCAAGGTTTTGGATGATGATGGTTTTATGGTTAAAGATAGGGTGGTTTAATGGTTGTCTAAAAAAAGATGGTGGTATTAAATTTTAGGGATTGAAGTGAGTCATATAAGTAGAGCGGGTGAGGGGTATTTTTGTCAAGAATGGGAGCGTTCGACACGCATTTTTGCTTTCAAATGACAAAATCGTAGAAACTGTGAGTTTAAGGGGGGTAAGCTAATTAGGAGATCTTTGAGGGGGTAAGTCTAAATTGCCAATTATTTAGGAGGTAGGTTAAATTAACCCATAAGAATATCTAATGTGTATTATAGCCTAACAAAAACTTGTTTGTCATTCCAAATATAACTAGACAAACATTCATACGTGTTATACAGCGATACACAAAATGCACATGGTGCCTCCAAGCATATAAAAGACAAAATCTTATGTATGAAAAGAGAAAATATAAAAGTACATTTTCCTGTCAATAAGGTTTATCAAGAGATCCTTCTTTCTTTGGAGAAAAATGTATACGGTCTTACCCTATCTATGACCTCTATTTCACATTTTTACTATCTACTAGTGCTAAGTGAAAGTATAACAAAAGAATTTTGTTTAAAGATTCATGACTAAAACAGGACAGGTTCTATGTAATGGAACTTAAAAGTGTTTTGGATAGAACAATGAAAGCGGTAGAAATCTATGCGTAAAGATCACTAACTGCTTAGCACAATTAGTTGCTATCCCTTCTCATTATGAGTAAGTTGTAGATTTCAAATTCAAGCTATGGCATACTGGTATTGCTATGGGATTACTTTGTATAACTTCGTTTTATTGGAGGATTGTGCCCAATTTAAGAGTTTTTACGTATTTATAATCTTCGTTGTTGATTTTTTATTTGTTAACAAGTTGATTATTTTTATTCTTTTCTTACATTATTGGTAGCGGTTTTTCTATCGTTCATGACGCCTTCTCTTTACTTATTAGTATCAAATGAAGATTCAGATTAAGTGAATAAATGACTTAACTTCTCCCTAAACCAAGTGGACTACGGTCCAGAGGTCATTGCACTATGACAGAACAAGGAGTTCTAGAAGGAATGGAGCAAGTCAGAGGTAGAGTGAGTAGATGGAGTTGTGGGTAATGTATAGGCATAGGTACTTAGGGTGCCTCCTCATGTCTGTATGGTTCAATTGGTATCCGTTTATCCTAGACTGAATTGATTTTCCCGTTTCTAGTTACACATATTTTAGAACCTATAGGAATAAGAACAGAAACTGCTAGACATTGGAACAATTTGATTTGATGACATCATTTGATCATTACTGGTTCAACACAACCAATTTTTTAATGTTCGATCACCTTTGATCGCACAAATCCAATATGTCGATCAGTACCATGTTCCTTATGAGAGTTCACCATGGTATTGAACAAGTTCATCTTGTTCACCACTGTAAGGTTGAATGGAATAAATATTTCATGTCGAACCTAAAGATCCTAATAATGCTTGGGCTTGTGGCCATAAAAATTCACAAAATAATCAATCGATAATGCCTCAAATCCTAGAATGATTTGAATGAAATAGGTAAAAATATTAACAAAATGAAATCAAAGAGAACAAATTGAAAAAGAACAATGTTAACTCATTTTAAAGGCTGATTTTCGGTGAGGGGTTCTCCTTATCATGTAGATCTTTTCCTCAAATAATTACCCATTATAAAACTTCTAATCCCATAAAAATTTGGCTGGAATTCCTCACCGTTTATTTCTCACCGTTGATTTTCAATTAACTTCCAACTAATTTTTTGGTGGGGTTATAAGTTTTAGAATATGCATTTTTTTAAGGATGATCTATATAATGAGAAAAACACCATCACTAAAACTCAATCCTTGTATCGTACTCATGTGGGCCCTACAAAATTTATGTTTGGCTAAACATAATATCTTTTTTATATCCTAACAGCCGCTTCCATTGAAAAAAGAACATTCATCTTGTGGGTATGTTTTAGGCTTGGCAATAGGTCTGAGTAGGGTCGACCATAGGCGGGTTAACGAGTTAACATGTCAAGATTATCAGACCATAACCCTGACTAGTTTATAAAACGAGGCATTACTACAGGGACACCAGATTTCGACATCTACGATTACATTTACTTATTTTATTGATTGGAAACCAATCATAATACTTATTGAAAAAACATTATTTCATTTCAGCCCCTCATACCATTTTTTAAAAAGCAGATGTAATCTTTTGGTATCAAATTCTGGTGTTATTCTAGCAAAACTCTATAAAACGGGTAAATTTTTCAAACTCTAACCCTTTACGTTTAGCTGGCAGGTCAAATTAGGGTAAGGTCTGGCGGATCAGGTTAGGGTAACCCCTTAGTGAATTAATGGTCAACCTATGTCCATTTTGGCCAATTTAAGGCTAACCCAAAAGCATAACAGTCCCTTAACCAAACCATGGCCATCCTATAAAAGCAACCAAAGACCCCTCTGGTGCTTTAACAAAGACCCTTCTATCCTTGTACAACTTATTAAATAATGAAAAGATAAGCCTAACAAAAGGTAAAGATACCATATTTTCAAACATGGGCTTAATATATAGTATAGTTTAAGCAAATTAATTATAGGGAGATCGTCCAATACATCCATTATGACTTTAATTCAATCTGTTTAGTCCACCAAATTTTATATGAGTCTATTTAATCCAAAAATAATTTAGACAGATCTACCCTTTAACTAATTAGTTATGGAAATCAAAATTTGACCGAATAAGAATCTTTGTTTCTCTCTCTATATTAATAAGCTTTGCTGCTTTTGATCTTCACTTGTTTCTTTTGCTTCGACTGATCGATCACTCACCAGTCAACAAAAGATCTTGATGATGATGAGAGAGAAAGAGAGACATATAGTTTCTACCATCACCATCGAAAGAGAGAGATCGAGATAGAGAAGAGGGGAAATATAGGAGATAGAGAGAAGAGAATAAGAAAGAATGGAGAAAGATCTGATTAAGAAAAAAAAGAGAAAGGGAAAAGAAAGAAAAGAAGGAAAAGAGAGGATAGAGAGAGAAAAGAGGGACGCGAGAGAGTGAGAGAGAGAAAATAAAGGAAAGAGAAAGAAGAGAAAAAAGAACAGAAAGAGATAGAAGAGAGAAGAAGAAAAAATTCAACATGGATCTATGCAAAAACGTTTTTGCATAAAATTCATGCAAAAACGTTATTTTTGCAAGAACTATGCAAAATCATGTTTCACAGAGGATTTAGCATAGATCTATGCAAAAATGTTTCACATAATGATTTCGCATATGCAAAAATATTTTTGTAGATCTATGCAAAAATGTTTTTGCTTGAACTCATATGCAAAAATGTTTTTGCATGAATCAATTTTGTGAATTTTGTTTTTCAAAAATTAACTGGTCTAGTTTCAAAGATCTCTAAAAGTGCTTTCTAAATATATGAATTTTGTCAAAATCCGAATTTTAGTTGAAGAGATATAACATTTTAAAGTTTAAAACGAAAAAGATAACTACATTTCTCTCTCATACGTACAAGTTTGAAAAAGACAAAAATGTGATGGAGAAATATAATAAGGGTAAAACATGAACATTAAAATGGGAGGAATAGACTAAATAGATTTAGAAAAGTTTAAAAAGGATTAAACGGATTCAAAAAGCTTTAAAAAAGGTATTTCAGTCCTATTAAAAATCTTATGTATTGAATGTTTTGGCCATTACCCCTTAATTATATAATATTTAACTTTTTTTTTGTTCTGATAAAAAATATTAAATTTATTTAATTAAAATTGATTAACCAGGTGAAGAGAGAGAAAGAAGAGAGAGAAAGAGAGAGAGAGAGAGAGAGAGAGAGAGAGAGAGAGAGAGGTGTTTTGTTGTTTCAGTTTCTGGTATTGTTTGCAGGACAGATACTTGGAAAAATCAAAACAGGAAAGGGGAAAAAAAAGGAAACGAATGGGTGGAATTAAAGGTTGGATCCCATGCGACTTCTCATGCAAACCCAACTCCGCCATTGCCCAATTCAACAACCAGGTACCATCCCTCTTCCTTCACCCCAAAATTACACACACCCACACGCAGCGAAACAGAATTAGAGAGAGGGAAAGTGAGAGATTTAGATTTTTAGAGAGAGAAAGAGAGGGAGGTGGGATCTGGATTTGGGCTTTTTTGACGTAATTTTGTAGCCCAGAAATTGAATTGGGGGATTTAGGTTCTCACTGTTGTAATTCTCGATTTTGGTACTTGAAATTTCTCACATTTTGGTGTGAATAGGTCTGAATTTGTAATCTTCATTTTTGTTTCTTACTGTTCTAGGGCATATTCATGATTGTTTATACTTCTATCTCTCCAGATTTTGGATCGTTTGCTTATGCTTCCGTCGATTGATTCTTTACGGATGATCGACGCGAGGTGTAACTTTTTTTTTTTCGTTGGTTCTTCTCTGATTTGATTGGTAATTATTTTTCGCTTTTCTGAGCTGCATATCTATAATTTCTTTCTGGTTCAGATCTGTTCTGTTATGGTAGTGCTTGAGGAAACTTTGTTGTGCTATTTATAAAGTTTTGTGGTATGTTTTGAATCTTTGGTTGGAATTTCATCTGGATCTCTTGTTCTAGTTATCTAATAGGATAGTTAGTATTAATGTAGGATTTTGGCGATTTTATTATGTTAGAGATGAAGATTGTTACTAACAATTTTAGTAATTTAGGGAGAGGAAATCTTTTGGGTAATTTTGTTTGGAGGTTTTGCAGCTGCAAAGGTCCCTCAATCACCATGGATCTATTGTGATTTGTGGCTGCTCATTTGACTATGAGTTCCTTTCACTGTAGGCTATGTTTGTAGCCTATAGATTAGGGCCAAACAGGAGAACGTATAACCAGTCAACAGCCAAAGCTGTCATGCCACTGATTGTCATTTAGGCGCTTCAGCAGGAATTGTTTGGGTGACTGCAATAATTTGATGAACTTTTAAATAATAGACTAGAATTTTTGCTAATACCCTTATTTCATTCAATTAAGCTATTTATTACTTTTCAATATAATCTAGCCCCTAACAAAGAACTTGAGGATGATTGTTTATAATAGTTAAGAACAGGCCTTTGTTAGATACCCATCGTACTTTTTTCTAGTAAAAATTTCTTTTTAGTTTCATGAGCATGCTTGCATCATGTAACACTATGAAAGTGTCTGCTCTTTAGCAAAATTAAGACTAATTCTATTCTTACCAAGCTATTTATCTTTATTCTCAAATAATTAAAACAGTTTCATGGGGTATCTTTGACACATCAATCTTAACTCATCAGAAAGCACATTCAGCTTTCTAAAAAATTTGCCATGTCGAATACCTTGAAGTACTTGCATGTCTATACACCTTTTTGAAGTAGTCTTACTTATTCGATATACTCTTCTTTTTGTTCAACTATTCTTTGTGCATGGTTCTTACGCCCTTCATGCTTATCAGCTTATCTATATACACTCCTTATGTTTTATACTTACCATGAACTAAATTTATTTTAACACCAAATATTTCTAGACATAGAAAGCATGTTGAGATATTGTCTTTTAGGGTCAATCTGACACTTAAAACAACCGTTTCCAAAAAGGTGGATTCCTTCCCCTAAAAACCTTTGAGTTCTATTGGAGTCCGTTCCCTAAAACTTTTGAGCTAAAGATTTTTAGTTGTGGTTCTATCCTGATCTTCATTGTTTGTTCGGTCATATGGTGGGAAGAGTTTATGACTTCTACTGGAAAGTTTTGTCTGCTATGATTTTTTGTGCAAGTGTGTGGCTCCAAGTGTGCAACATGAAATTTATACATTAAAAGAGAGGGAAGTCCGTGAAATGCTCTTTACGAGTGTAGTTTGTGAATGGAGCAATTTCAGATGATTGTTTCTTCTGATGAATATGACTTAAGTTGGTGTATCTCTGGGTAGCAAGTTAGTTTCTAATAATTATCATGGGGTGGGGTGGGGCAGAAAATATCTTATTTACTTTCGGTTGTTACTCGATAGTAAATTACTTCCAAAAAGTTGCTTGCATGGGAACTAGTTTGTTCCTTCTTACAGCTTACTAAATGTCATGGACTATTCTACAGATTTTGTAATTTTCTTCTGACAATTAAATATTTGTTGTACTGCAGGCATTTTTCGCACGGGTTCTCAGGACCCTGCACTGGGAATCGGCTTTCCTTTTTTAACCAATCATACCTATTGGTCCTTTCCTTCCAATGGGTATTTTCAAGATTGACTCTAGGACGTTGGGGGATGGTAGCTATTCCGGAAATAGTTCTTTCTCCCCTTGTGTTGGTAGCACAGAGAGAGAGGAAAAAACAGTCTCAGGGGCAGACTCAGGGAATGAGTCAGATGACCAGGAACTTGCAGATGTGGGATGTGAGCTTAGTATGGTTGGAGGTCAGCTCTGCAGCATTCCTTATGAACTTTATGATCTTCCAGATTTGAAGGAGATATTATCCTTGGAAACGTGGAATTCGTGTTTAACAGATGAAGAAAGGTTCTCTCTCTCGGCTTACCTTCCGGATATGGACCAACAGACTTTTTGGCTGACCATGAAGGAGCTGCTTGGTGGTAATGTCATTTTTTTTGGGAGTCCCTTGAAAGAACTTTTTGATAGATTGAAAGGTGGAATTTATCCTCCGAAAGTGACTCATTTCAGAGAAGGTGTAACCTTTTTACAGAGGAGAGCTTACTATCATTCATTAGGATTATACCATGAAAATATGGTTCGGATGTTTGGAGACATGAAAAGGTTGTGGGATCAATGCCAATCAAATATCAGCATTGAGGAACGGGTTCATATTTGGAAGTCAAGGAAGACTCATAAGTGTATGGATCCACTCGATCTTAATGCATTTCCTTTGACCGAGGATCTGCTAGGGAAAGGGGTCAACAAGAAAGCAGTTATGATCCCTGTGTCAAGGAAGATGAAGCATATCAATATGGAAAGTGAAGAA
Source organism: Macleaya cordata (assembly GCA_002174775.1). NCBI lineage: Eukaryota > Viridiplantae > Streptophyta > Magnoliopsida > Ranunculales > Papaveraceae > Macleaya > Macleaya cordata. The sequence goes on along the minus strand of MVGT01003328.1, from coordinate 284,649 downwards.
GAAAAAGTCCATATTTTGCCCCCTCCTGTTGCGAACGGAATGAAACTGGTTGCTCCAAAAACCAGTGGGAAGGGAGTTCTTAAAATAAAGGCCCCTGGAACAAATACATTCCAAACACATGTTCCAAAATCAATGCCCAGTGATTCTTGGGTGCCAAGTCGACCCCAACCGAAGGGTGTATTGAAAATAGTGCCTAAAGTCCCTCCTGCCCGACTGGAACCAGCCCAGTTGGCTGAAGCCCCAGGTCTGCAGACTTCTAGATATTCTCCTTTGCCACCATCCATGTATAAGTGGGATGAAAATGGCGAGGATTCACCCCTTCTATATCAGACAGTTGTTGGTAGAGAAGCTTATAGAAGTCCTGAACAACCTAACTATATCATGGATCAGCAGAGAGTGGAATTTAGGAATGGTACCAATGGACTGAGTAGAAACTTCCAGAAGGCTATTAGAATGAATAAACAAGCAGAGGATCGATCATTTGATGCTTTCACAAATTTACAAGAACAAAACTTGTCTGAAGGCAATCGTGGAACATGGACCAGTGATGATTATCATCCCAAGGGAGGAAGTGGGTCTTCTTCCCTCAAAGTGAGGAGATATGCCCGTGGAAGGCAAAATGATTGGCAGAACTTGGTCTGTGAAAATAGAGAGCTTTCACGGAGTTCCTTGGAACCCTACCCAGTAGTGGCAGAATACTATCAAGGGGAACAGCATATGGTACCTATGCCAGAAAAAATCGTTCCTACGTATCCAAGAATTTCAGATGCTGTTTCTGGGTTATCAGATGGAACTGGGGAGCATGAAATGTTTTCAGCATCTTTTGATCGAATAAAGCGGCATAGAGATGTCAATGTTGGAGGATCGCAGAAGCTACATGATTCCACTGCTGTTTCAGATGGCTTACGAGATGGTCTTTTCCTCCCTGTAACGTACAAGCGAAGGAAAGGCCAGGCGAAGCTTAACAAATTAGATTTTGTCAAGCCGTTGACTGTGGAAACTGATTACAAAGCTAGAATGCCAAAGGAAACAAATAATCAGGTGGAGAGTGCAAAGGCCATAAAAATTAGGTTCAAGAAATAGAATGATAAAATTTTGCAACAGCAAGTAATCTTGGATGGGTTGCAACTTGGTTCCCTGACTGTCGAAAGAAGATTTGAAGAAGAAAAGTGGGCTCTGGTCAATCATTCGTCTTGACAAAATGCTGTGAAGGATTCAACATTTTCTGATGCTTTATGGATCCTAAGCTGAGTATATGATGGAACAAGTTTTGTTGCATTTCCTAAATGAGAGTTTGGGAAGATAAGTCTCCTGTGAGGCTTTGTAGCCCGCGAATTTGACCTAACCCCATTCCAGTGGTCTTACAGTATTAACGGCTGGCAGTGACAATTCCAGGAGCAGTATTGCTGGATTCAAGAACTCTACAAGGCAGTTAAGGTCTCAGCTCTTGATAATTCAAATGTTGCAAGTTGACTTGACAGACGTAAAAGCCAAGTATTAGTTGTTACCCTAGAACCAGATCCTGGTGTGGTATGGTTGTTGAATAATTTTGTTCGTGTTCTCATCCTTTCCTAATGTGAATCTGTAATGCATTATTTCCTTCCCCTTTCCAGATGAGACAGCCATGGCAAAAGTAGGTGGTTTTTCTAGTTAAATCACCTCTCGCATGTTATGTTAACTCACTCCTGTAATCCATGATTGAATGTATTTGTAAATTAATGTATATCAATTGAAGAATTCCTTTTCAGGGGATCTCCTTGAAGGAGTTTTTTATTACTATTATTATTATTATTATTATCATTATTATCATTATTTATATATTTATTATTAATATTAAAATATTATTATTATTATTGTTGTTGTTATTATTATTATTATTATCATCATCTTCATCATTATTATTATTTAATTTGCTTCTGTTTTAAATTTGATAAAGGTGAAAATTTTAATTTGTGTGTGATGTTAAATTTCCAATATCACATTACCAACTTGGATTCGATCGGTAATCATATCCTCCAAAATTTTATGGCTGAAAATCCTTTTATGATTTGTAGGATTCAAATCTTTGCTTTTGTCTCAGTGTCTCATATTTTTCAGCTACACTTATCTTGAACATTTTGAACAATGGATGCCTTGATGAGAGCTATTTTTATTATTCTATCTTCTGTTTCTTGGGTTGTGTGGAACTTTTGAACATTTGTTTTGTTTTTCACGAGGATAATTTCTAAACAAATGAATCAGAGAACAAGATGAGTCGAGCATGCCAAGAAAGTTGATTGTTTGATTTTGTGACTTTAACCAAAGTTTTTTCGCTTCTTAATATAGTTGAAACTCTGCTTATCATTGCTGTTGCAAGCAAAGCATCCTGAAATCTGGCAGGAACCGTCTTTGGGAGTTTGCAGGAGTATGTTCACGACAGCAAATGTGGTATGTTTGTAAATCCATTTATTATTTACATTTGCTATCCTGGCAGTTGCTTTACTGACGTGCTTACAGAATCTCATCTTTGATGGCATTTACCTGCTTTCTGAATCATTATGGATTAATTAGTAGCTTAGTTTATGGCCTGATCCTGAGACTCGTTAGGTTTAAACTTCCACTTGGCCCACAGCCTAGGCTTGTCAGATCCAATCTATGGAACAATTTCCAGCCAGAATTTATGAAATGATTAGATGCGTGGAACCAGCACATGAAGGCCGTATCCAAGAAATTTTTGGAATTGCACAAAAATAGAAGAATGATCCTACACTCTAAATGACCTATAGTTGCGATTGTGGTTAGAAGCATAGATTGTGGAACTGAACTGTATTCTGTATAAGTAACTATCTTTTAATAATCAGTTCTAGGTCGAAGTTATTGAAAAATTGAAGCTTGATATTATAGTGAAAGTTATTGTCTGTAGACCTATAGTTTAAGTGTATTTAGTAGCATATTTCTATGTCTCTTCAGATAATTTTGTATGGAATGCCTCCATGTTTTTGAAGGGGACAGTCATCTTTTTCACTGTTTGTTCAATAGAGAGATTGTGTTGGTCTTAAAGGCATGTAGGATATGCTGATTATGCACAATCCGTCTTGAGAACTTTCGATAGTTGGTCATCCAAGCATTGTCGTTGAATGTTGGTTGTTCCATCACATTCTGAAAGTGTGAAGAATCAATAGGGTGCTCAGGACATCTTGAAGATTAAAAGCAGTGCTTTGATTCCTTTTGTCATATTGTCACACACTTTACGTATAGGTCTGTAGGGTTGGATCTTGAAATTGGAAGACATTGTTAAAGAATCTAACTCTTGGTTTCACCCCCCTTGACTTTTGGTTTATGTCTGAAGTCTTTCAATAAATTAAGGAAATGAAAGAATTATTGCAAGTTTAACTGTGCACACCTGTTAAGGTTGGACAGTAAGACCTTCTGGCAGATGAATGTAACTGTTTTGAGGTGGACCAAGGTGGGATGGAATTTTTGTTCCTGTACACGATGCAATATGGAGGAGAACTGCCTTATGTGAGGATCAAACCCCTGAGCAGGGGAGGAAAAAAGAAGAAGAAAAGAACAGAAAAGAGAAGCTAATAATTACAGACATGAATGTATAATATTTATTTTTCTTTGATATCATTTCTGTGGAGATTTTGTTTTGTATGTATGATATTTACTACTGACCAATCTTTTCTTTTCCTTCCCCATTACACAATAGGATTTATCAGATCATTGGATAAGTCCCACGACACAAAATGTACTTAATCTGTCTGACTTTTTTCTTACAGATTTTCCCATAAGACACAATGGATCAGTTTCAATTCCATAGGCCATATTGAAATCTAGATTCAGTTTTCAGAAATTCGGTGCAGGCTCCAGTGAATCTATCAGATTTTGCTGAAGGTTTGTCTTCTTCTTGCATGGTTCTTGAGACGCTCTGTTTATGCTTGGGTTCATCCCTATTCTCAGGAAGTAAAACTGCATAGTCTGCATCACACCCAGGGTCCATGCCAGAATGTTGGAGCTGGAAGTCGACGCGCTTTCCTGTGAGTAGGTGAAGCATCTCGTCTTTGAAGCAGTCGAGAGCGAGCCTGGTTTTCCAGTGGTTCTTGATTTAGTTATCAATGGTGTGGACGAGCAGTTGATGCGATCAACATCCACCTTTGACATCAATTACAAGGTAATGAAGCAGAAAAGTAAGAACAAATTAATCAAAACATTATTAACCCACACTTTTGATTGGTTGTTCCAAATTGTGTTTTTCATGGAAAAAACAAAACTGATGTGGAACAACACCAAATAAAAGTTGTGGGTTATTACTACACCACCCACTTTAAGAGCATAAAGAAAGGGTAACCCAGAAAAGAGTTCAATTTTCTTCGTTCACTCTTAAACCAGAATGGGTGAACAGAGGCTGCCAGTCAGTCAGATCTTTTGGCACATCAGTTCATCGAACGAATTAATGAAAACAATATTAACCCAAAAGTGGTCTTTCTATCTAGCATTACTCGACTGAACGAATGTGAGAGCGAGAGCGTGAGAACACTGAGCAGCAGAAGTTAAAGAGGTGGTTTTAGTGAGTGTATCATCAGTTTAAATATATAGAAACACATAAGGTGGTCTTGAGGAAACTGGGTTTGTATTGCGACTTTTGCTCTATTGGTCGCATCTTTTTTTGGATATTTGTTGTTTTATCTTCTGTAGTGCACCTAAAATGGTTGCATCATTTTCTGGGTGGTTGTGGCTTTATTTGCATTCTATAGTTTTGGTTGCATCATTTTCTGATTGTTTTTTGCTTTATTTGCTTTAGTGCATCAATTTTGGTTGCACTTTTTCTAGGTTTGTGTTACTTCATCTGCTATAGTGCAATCATTTTGGTTGCACATTGTGATTGCACATTTTCTGAGTTTGGCTTGCTTTATTCATTACAGTGCAACCATTTTGGTTGCATTATTTTTGTGTTTGGTTGCTTTATCGATCTGCTTTAGTACAACCATTTTTTATGCACTTTTTTTCTGGGTTTATGTTGCAACTTCTGCTCTCTTTTTCTAGGTGTATGTTGCTTTATCTGTTGTAATGCAGCCATTTTGGTTGCACATTTTCTATTTTTGTGTTGCTTTTTCTACTTAATTGCAATCATTTTGGTTGTACTTTTTCTAGGTTTGTGTTGCTTTTCTACTTCAGTGCAATTATTTGGTTGCACTTTTTCTAGGTTTAGTGATAGTGAGGTGGTGATGGCGACAATGTGGGTCGTGGCAGTGGTGAGGTGGCGGTTGTGACGATGGTGGTGGGGGTGGTAGGATGGCAGTGGTGGAAATGGTGGCGGTGGTGAGTTGGTGGGGTGGTGACCGCTGTAGTGGTGGTGCAGAGAGAGTATGAGAGAGACACTATGGTAAAAGAAAGTTGGAAGGAAAAAAGGTCAAAAAAAAAAAAATTTGTTTTGAGTCGAAATTCATCAAGTAGTTTTTAGGAAGTTTTTTGTTTTAGTAGGTGTGAAATTCAAACTGGTAACAGTTTCCTTATTGGAATATACAATTAGTATTAGCAAGTTCCAAACTTCCAATAGACTATAAATTTGTAATGGGTGCATGTTTTTGCATGAACCTCAAGTGTTTTTTTTTTCTATCAATGGAGAATCTTAACCTAGACATCTTATCGGAAATACTTTCTCGAGTACCTGTTGATTCAGTCTTACGGCGCACAGGAGTCTGCAGAACTTCTTCGCCAATTACAATTATTGTACCAATTTGATTATGATGATGAGATCAAAAGTACCACTCCAATAATATTAATACTGCCGCTGCCGCTGCTGTTGATGCCAAGGTGGGTCTAGGTCTCCTTCTCTGGACTAAGTGTCTTCTTCCGTCTTCGCTACGGGGGTTACTATGATGAGACTTGTATTGACGACCAGCAGCATCTATACTCTTTAACAAGAAACTTCTTGCAAGGATTGGTAACCATCCTCCCATTAGGCTTGACCAATCTCGCAAGGTATCGTGGTTGGTTCATGCAACGGTTTGATTTGTTTCTCTGATCGTCGAGGCATGGAAAATGTTAGTGATCCTGTCTACTTCTGTAATCTCATCACTGGAGAAACCGTTTATCTTCCAATACTGCGCACAAAACTTTTTCCAGGTAGTATTTGGAGCTGTTTTACTGAATTCGGTTACCATCCTTCTACTAATAAGTACAAGGTTGTTAGAATTGTATATTGCTTCAACGGACAAAACTTGTTCGGGCACGTTCACATGTACACTCTTGGTGATGGCAGAGGGTGGAGAAACAAAGAAGAGATTGCATACTCATTGTAAATCTCGGGGTATCCTTATAAATGGAGCTTTTCATTGGCTGGACATGACCAAAGAGAAGATTGTGGTTTTCGATTTGGAAGACAGAAATTTCGTTTGCTTTAACTACCACCTTCTGCCAGCCCTCGTAGTTTATATAAATTTTATGAACTCCCAGAATGGGGAAAGTGTTTGTGTATTGTTTTCAAGATGAAGAATATGGAAGTATGGACATATGGTCGTTAAAGAAGAAGAAGAATAGTCATGACACAGACGACACGAAAGAGCAGGAATACATGAACTCTTGGAGTTGGAATAAGGAGTTCAGTATATCATGGAAAGGGCTGTTTAAAGATGATGAGTAGGGGTGTCAATTGGTACCCAAAAACCCGGAACAGAACCGGTACCGGAACCGTTTTTTGCGGTTCCGGGACCTCACTTTGTGGATCCGATAAATTTCGGATCCACCCAACGGGTACTCGCGGGTACCCGGTTCCGTATAAATTCTATAATTTTATAGTTTAATTTACTATCATATAACAATTTTTTAAATTTTTTAACTTTTTTTTAATTAAAAAAAAGAAACCAATGATTATTATTTAACAAATTTTATAATAAAATAAATTTTATAATTGAATAGAATACGAAAATACAAAATACAAATAGGTTTTGTGTGAAAAAAATAAAAAAATAATAACTTAAAACGGGTATCGGGTACCCGTGGGTACTCGCGGATCCTAGCGGTACCGAATTCGGAACCACCAATTGAGGTTCCGGAACCAGAACCGAAAGGATCCGGAACCGCTTCATATTAACGGGACCGGATCTGGAACCTTTAGGTTCCGATCTGGAACCGACCCGTTGACACCCCTAATGATGAGTATGTTGCGTATAAGTTGTTTGAACCATTCCCCCTGACGAAGAATGGTGAAGTTCTATTGCAATCCTAAGAAGAGATTCTTTTTCTTTATGACCCGAAAACTGCAACAACAAAAAAAACTTATGAATTGTTGTATTTTATTTCAAAATGCCTTACATATGGGACCCATCTTTGTCTCAACTAGAGATCTTTTAGTCCCACATTGCTTGAGAAATTTTTTGCCCTCTTGTTAATAAGTTATGAGTGAATCTTTTAGTGGTAAGAAAGTGTTAAGGTGGGCCTCGCCCGCACGAGAGTGGAGCGGCTCACATTGGGATTTGGGGGCCTGGTCCGGAAATCCATTAATTGGGCATGTGCATGCGCAGGAGGGGTGCAAATCCACCTACTTTGGGTCTCGCGTGTGTGCAGGGGTTAGGCTTTATTTTGTTCTTTTTTGCTTTGTGTCTAGCCCACTTGTGACCGTTTCTCCACACGCAGCAACATCAATGTTGTTGTCTCACGCATGTCCCTTGTGCAGCAACATCAATGCAACTCTCCCACGCTTCTTCCTATCGTTTTTATCATTCCCACTTCATTCTTAGATGAGCAGACGAAAAAAAAAATGCTCTCTTCTCATCTCTTTCTCTACTCTCCTTCCATCTTCCATTTTCGCCCAAAACCAGAGGAAAACCTTGCTGCTGTTCATCAGAGTTCCACATTGGTGTGCATCCTTGTGGGGCTGGATCATTGTACCCTAGAGAGAGATCGTTCAACAACCCTTCTTGCACTCGGATCTATTTCGGGAGGGGGCGAATCTTCTCTTAAGGGCAGTGTTTGCACGCCTCGATCTTCTTGTTGTATTTGCGCTAGATTTACACTGTTTTTCCAACAATCTTAAGAGAAGATTATGGATATTGCTTTCATTACCACGAGATCATTTCCAGACACTTCGAAGATCGATCACTTCAACGGAACTCACTTCAAACGCTAGCAAAAACGGATCTACTCGAGCCTGGATGTGATGAATCTAGCACAGTACTTCACACAGCCACAACCTACTGAAGATATGAAAAACTATGATGAAAAATTACTGGAATGGACAAAAGCGAACAAGGTATATCGCCATACTATCTTAAGTACCCTGTCCAACGAGTTATTTGATATCTACTGCAAATTTAAATATGCATATGAGATTTGGGAAAATCTAATCCAAAAATATGTTGATGAAGATGCCGATACTCAGAAATATGCCATAGGAAATTTCCTGCATTTCTAAATGACTGATGACAAGGATTTGTCCTCACAAATTCATGAATATCATGTACTGATTAGTGACCTCAAAAATGAAGATATTGAACTCCCTAAATCATTTGTGTCTGGATGCCTTCTTGAAAAACTTCCTGAATCTTGGAGGGACTACAAAAATAGTATGAAACATAAGAGAAAACGGATGACCCTTGAAGAGATCATAGTTCACATCCATATTAAAGAAAAGAATAGACTTAGAGACCAAGCAGAACAGGCTAAGGAACTTCACTCTAAAGCAAATCTAGTTGAAGGAACTTCCAGTAAACCACCTCACAACAAATTCAAGAAGCACAATCATAAACCCAACCACAACATTAAATCTAAAGGCCACAACCCTAGCTTCAAGAAAACTGGAAACTGTTATGTTTGTGGTAAACCAGGACACCATGCAGCTCAATGCAGGAAACGAAGAGATGGAAACAACAACCCTCCCAAATTTAGTTGATGGGGATGTCATTGTTGCGGTTGCTTCACAGGTGAACATGGTGGCTGGGAAGAAGGAGTGGGTGGTTGATTCTGGAGCCACCCGACATATTTGTGGAGATAGAAATTCCTTCTCAGAATACATTCCAGTGAGGGAAGGAGAGGAACATGTATACATGGGTGACTTTAGATCCACACCGTTGTGGGAAAGGGAAAGGTTCTTCTCAAACTCACATTAGGGAAAACCCTCTCACTGAGCAATGTACTCCATGTTCTTGAAATACAAAACAGAGGTTGAAAACCAATTAAATAAGAAAATAAAGAGACTTAGGTCAGATAGAGGGGGAGAATATGAGTCTAACCCTCTTAACACGTTTTGTGAAGACCATGAGATTATTCATGAGACTACACCACCTTACTCACCAGAATCTAATGGAATAGTTGAGAGGAAAAATAGAATCTTAAAAGAGATGATGAATGCCATGCTAGTTAGTTCTGGGGCACCCTTGAACTTGTGGGAGGAAGCTATTCTCTCAGCTTGTCACATTCAAAATAGAATTCCCTATAAGAAAACTGGAAAGACACCCTATGAATTGTGGAAAGGGCATCCACCCAACCTAGTATACCTTAAAGTATGGGGGTGCCTTGCCAAGGTTCTTGTACCAGAGACTAAAAAGAGAAAACTGGGGCCTAGAACAGTTGATTGTATGTTCATTGGTTATGCTGAAAATAGTGCTGCTTATAGATTCTTGGTAACTAGAAGCGAGAACAACCTAGTTGATGCCAACACTATTCTTGAAACTAAGAACGCTGATTTCTTTGAAAATGTTTTGCCTTTGAAATTATCTGTTGATAAATATGTTTCCTCTTGTGATAAATCTGCTGAACCTCCTGAAAACTCTGAGTTGGAAGTAAGGAGAAGTAAAAGAGACAAAAAGGATATTAGCTTTGGTAATGACTTTTATACATTTCATGTTGATGATAACCCTCTTTCTTATCATGATGATATAACCTCTTGTGATGCACCCTTCTGGAAGGAAGCCATTAAAGTTGAAATAGACTCAATCTTATCTAATCACACTTGGGAATTGGTTGACTTGCCTCCTGGTTCTAAGACCATCGGATGCAAATGGATCTTTAAGAAAAAGTTAAAACCAGATGGGTCTATTGATAAGTATAAAGCCAGATTAGTAGCTAAAGGGTTTACTCAAAAGAAAGACATTGATTATTTTGATACATTTGTTATGTTACTTGAATTTCCTCTATTAGAGTTTAGATTGCTATAGCTGCTGTTCATAATTTGATTATTCATCAAATGGATGTCAAAACTGCTTTTCTAAATGAGGAACTAGAAGAGGAAATTTATATGGATCAACCTGAAGGATGCATTATTCTGGTAATGAGCATAAAGTATGCAAACTAGTTAAATCCCTGTATGGCTTAAAGCAAGCACCTAAACAATGGCATGAGAAATTTGATAGTGGGTTAGTTGCTAATGGTTAGGCAGATAAATGCATCTAAATTAAAACTTTTGATTCTAGCTCTTATGTCATTATATGCTTATATGTTGATGATATGCTTATCATGGGTACTAGCTTTGATGTAGTAAATGAGACTAAATTATTTTTTGCATCTAAATTTGACATGAAAGACATGGGTGTAACAGATATGATTCTAGGAATTAAGATTATTAAATCCTATGATAGTCTCATTTTGTCTCAAGAGCACTATGTAGAGAAATTCTTAAGAAAGTTTCGTTACTTTGATTGTAACCCTGTTTCCACACCATATGATGCTAATTCTCAACTCAAAAAGAATAAAAAACATAGTGTTTCACAACCTAGATATGCCCAAATCATTGGTAGCCTAATGTACTTGATGAATTGTACTAAACCTGACATTGCCTACGCAGTTGGAAGACTTAGTAGATATACTCAGAATCCTAGCAAGGATCACTTGACTGCACTTGATAGGATAGCCAAGTACTTAAAAGGCACTATTGATTATGGACTAAGGTTCTGTGGCTCTCCACCAGCACTAGAAGGGTATAGTGATGCCAACTGGATCTCAGATTCAGACGAGATCAAAGCCACTAGTGGTTATGTGTTTACTCTTGGTGGAGGTGCAGTGTCTTGGAAATCTTCCAAGCAAACATGTTTATCTCGGTCTACTATGGAGTCCGAGTTGATCGCCTTAGAGAAGGCATGTTCTAAGGCTGAGTGGCTTAGAAACCTCTTGGCAGATCTTCCCATTGGAGTGAAACCACCTCCTTCAGTGCATATTCTTTGCGATTGTCAGGCTGCGATAGCAAAAGCAAAGAGTAAAATCTACAATGGGAAAAGTAGACATATACGTCTAAGACATAGCATAATTAAGCAACTGCTAGAGTCTGGAGTAGTCTCTGGACTATGTAAAGTCAGAGTTGAACTTGGCCGATCCTCTGACAAAACCACTAAATAGGAGGATAGTGGTTGAAGCGTCGAGGGGAATGGTACTTTTGCCTATACTACGGGATCATAGTGATGGTAACCCCACCTATGTGATTGGAGATCCCATGAAGTAGGTTCATAGGGGTAAGAACAAGTCACATATCATCTCGTCTGCACTACACCTATATTCTCGAGAAGTCCCTTCCTATGGCGTGGTAGTGCTTATTGCAGTGATGAGAGGATGAGTTATGTTTTTAATGAATTCCATAGTCCTATTTTGGGTGGTATGTAATACTGTAGTACATACTTGATGGAAGCTTACCTATATGGGTGTGGAATTAGGTCGATTTCTATAGGAACTTGGGCAAGTTCTCTAGAGCACTCATAAAAACCAGGGAGCGCAGGACCAAAAATGCGCCAAACCGCGAACAACTAAGTTATGGGGATTAGTGTGGATGACAGGTCCTCTTGTTCGCACAAAGAAACAATGGTTCATAGAAGCTATATGCTTCACCATGTATCCGTGAATTACGATCTGTTATCCTAAGGGTGGTTCATAGCCCGAAAGGCACCATTCCTGATGCACTAATCTTCATATTCCTCTGGTCATTCCTTCCTACTCATGCATTTTGAAATATGTGGGGGATTGTTGTATTTTATTTCAAAATGCCTTACATATGGGACCCATCTTTGTCTCTTCTATTTGTCTTATTCTCTTTGTCCCATTCAACTAATTGGTTGTCTACACTCTTGTGTTACAAACCTAGAGATCTTTTAGTCCCACATTAATTGCTTGAGAAACTTTTTGCCCTCTTGTTAATAAGTTATAGGTGAATCTTTTAGTGGTAAGCAAGTGTTAGAGGTGGGCCTCGCGCGCACGAGGGTGGAGCAGCCCACGTTGGGATTTGGGGGCCTGGTCCGGAAACCCATTAACCGGGCATGTGCACGCGATTATCACACGCAGGGGGGTGCAAATCCACCTAGTTTGGGCCTCGCGTGTGTGCATGGGTTAGGCTTTGTTTTGTTCTTTTTTGCTTTGTGTCTAGCCCACTCGTGACCGTTTCTCCACACGAGGTTACTAGTCCCACGTGTGTCCCTTGAGCAGCAACATCAATGTTGTTGTCCCACGCGTGTCCCTTGTGCAGCAACATCAATGCTGCTGTCAGCAGCAACGTCAATACAACTGTCTCCCACGCTTCTTCCTATCGTTTTTATCATTCCCACTTCATTCTTGGATGAGTAGACGAAAAAAAAAACTTGCTCTCTTCTCTTTTCCTTTTCTATTCTCCTTCCATCTGCCATTTTCGCCCAAAACCAGAAGAAAACCTTATTGTTGTTCATCAGAGTTTCACATTGGTGTGCATCCTTGTGCGGTTTTAAATCCGGTCCAAACCGGTCCGAACCGAAAAAATACCGACAAACCGTAAAACCAAAAAACCCAAAACCCGAAAAACTAAAAAACTGCAAAAACTGATATTTATGGTCTGGTTTTGGTTTCATGTTTTCAAAAAGCCAAAAAAACCGAAACCGTACCAAAAACACCGAACTGAAAGACCAAACAAAAAAAACCAGAAAAAACCCGCACATATACCTATATAGTATACACATGCATTATTATATATAAATATGCATGCTAACTTATGAAAATATGAATTAAGGAGTTTGACTCTTAATATAATCATAATTTCATAAGTCAATATATCTATGTCAATTTGTATCCTATATGAGGCAATACATATGTGTGATGTGTGTTCTCAAATTTATACATATTTAGTAATTTATTTATAATATATATTATTTTGTATAATTATTATTTTTACTGTGAAAAAAATTAATTATGGATATACCATGATTAAAATTGCCATTATGTTGCTATGGAAAATATATGGCGATCCATATAGAGATATCTAAGACATGAAGATAAACTCTTCACAGACTTCACCATGTATCTTCATAAAAAATAAATAAATCATATTCGGGGACGAGCTATCTTGCACGTTGTTGGGGAGTGTGCCCCACAAAAAAAATTTAAA
>MVGT01003328.1:218234-269230 GCA_002174775.1 Macleaya cordata | reverse complement strand
CCGGAACCGAACCGGTACCGGAACCGTTTTTTGCGGTTCCGGGACCTCACTTTGTGGATCCGAAAATTTTCGGATCCATTTCGGATCTACCCGTTTTGGATCCGAAATTTTTCGGATCCATTTCGGATCCACCCAACGGGTACCCGCGGGTATCCGGTTCCGTATAAATTCTATAATTTTATAATTTAATTTACTATTATATAACAATTTTTTAATTTTTTTTAACTTTTTTTTAATTAAAAAAAGAAACCAATGACTATTATTTAACAAATTTTATAATAAAATAAATTTTATAATTGAATAGAATACGAAAATACAAAATACAAATAGGTTTTGTGTGAAAAAAATAAAAAAACAATAACTTAAAACGGGTATCGGGTACCCGCGGGTACCCGCAGATCCTAGCGGTACCGGATCCGGAACCACCAATTGAGGTTCCGGAACCGGAACCGAAAGGATCCGGAACCGCTTCATATTAACGGGACCGGATCTGGAACCTTTAGGTTCCGATCCGGAACCGACCCGTTGACACCCCTACTCATTACCCTTTTCTTTTTAAGTAACTGTCAAGTTTTGTTTTCTGATTTCTTTCTACGGCATTAGGGCATACCGGCCATTAGGGCATGCTGGCTTAGGCTTTGGCTTTCCTGCATCTCTCAGACATCGAAGAAGAAAGAGCTAGTACGGAAGAACATATTCATCCATGGAGAGTTCTTCCGATCAAATAAGAATACATCGATCCTTGGAGAATCTTAATCCAGAGATCATATTGGAAATACTATCTTGGTTACCTGTTGATTCAGTCCTATGGTGCGCGCGAGTATGCAAAACCTGGCGATCTCTCATCCACCTTAACAAACCCTACTTCGCTCATATCCATTATCGTCACCAATTACAATTACTGAACCAGCTTGATGATCATGAAGATGATGATAATGATGAACAAAAGTATAACCATTCTAATACTAATATTAGTATTAATGGTGCTGCTAACAAGTTAGGTGTGGGTCTCCTTTTCTGGGTTCATCATGGTAATGATTACAATAATGTAACACTTCACTATAGTGAAGACTATGATTATGATGATGATGATCAACAGCAGCAACAGCAGGATCAGTACTGGTACAAGAAACTTGTTACAAGCAGCAAGATTTATGACTTGATTCCCATTCGGACGCAACAACTTTACCACCTTACCAAGGTTGGTTTATGCAACGGTTTGATTTGTTTCATTGTATATTCATGTGCTTCCAATAATCCTATCTACATCTATAATCCCATCACCGGAGAATACATCAATCTTCCACTTATTCCCATAAGAATTTGGGATGGTTACATAGTGAACGGATTCGGTTACAATCCTTCCACTAATAAGTATAAGGTTGTTAAAATTGTATATCATCGCCGCCACAAAAAGAAAAGACCCTCGGTTGGACACGTCCATGTATACACTCTTGGCGACCGCAATGGGTGGAGATACAAAGGAGAAATTGTGTACAAATTGCATCCAACAAAATCTGGTATCCCAATCAATGGAGCTCTTCATTGGTTGGCCGATGGTGATTGTAAGATTGTGACCTTCGATTTGGCGGATGAGGAGCTTCGTTTGCTCCCACCACCACCTTTTGTCCGCCCTCATGGTTTGTGTGATGACTCATATGAACTCTGGGAGATGGGATGGTGTTTGTGTGCTGTTCATGAGCTACGTGAAAATATGGAAATATGGTCATTAAAGAAGAAGAAGAAGAATGATAGTTACGACCCGAAAGAACAGGAATACATGAACTCCTGGAGTTGGACTAGGGAGTTCAGTATATCATGGAAAGGTATGCACAAGAATATGTATGGTGATCATATGAGGTTCATACCATTCGCCCTTACGAAGAGCGGTAAAGTTCTATTGACGTCTGGCTTTGAAAAAATTCTCTTTCTTTATGACCCGAAAACTAGAACTATAAAACAACTTATGAATACTAGTGGTACAGGTTTGGAATTTTTCCGTGCAGTTCCTCTCATTGAAAGCTCTAGGAGAAAATTCAATTACAATATGAAGAAGAAGCAGAAGATATATGCTGATAAGCTGAAGGAGAGTACTAGCTAGAGCCCGCTTGTGACGTTGGTGATTCAAAACCACCATCATCTTGACATGTGTAACAGGATCTATAGTTGGGGTTGACCGTTTAACCTCCACGTAAAAGGTACTGTAGCTGTACATCTAAGCCTGCAGAGCAGAATCCGTCGGATGGGAAAATAAGCTGCTATGAAGGGCAAAATGAGCACAGTAGTATAACAGATGACGACTTCGTTGAATGGTATGGCAGCTTCGTCGGAGAGCGGGGGGGATCCGACGGATGCAGCTCCTCCCTCGACGAAACAGTATGCAAGTGTGCTGGCGTCTAAGGCGCTGGTGAAGATACCTGAATGGATTCCCGAGTATAGGTTGTCCATGAAGGATGGCATTCCGGCGATCAGATTTGCTCCCCATGATCTGTCAAGATCGGAACAAACTATGGCCTTCTCTTTGATTCTTAAGTTCTCGGCTGGTCGCCCCGCTCTGAATGATAGCAGTTCTCATATCGACCTCCACTAGGGTATAACCGGTAAGTGTGTTGTGGGACTGATCGATCCAAGGCATGTTCTGCTCAAACTCTCATCTGAACTAGAAGTGACCAAAGTTCTGGTCAGGGAAAAGAAACATTTTAAGGGGTACTGGTTTCGTATGTTCCGGTGGTCTCCCTCATTTAATCCCAAGAAAGAATCGAGTGTTGCACCTATTTGGGTCCTGCTCCCTGGACTCCCGATGAATTACTTTAGTAATGAAATGATGCATGGAGTTGCAGAGCGCATTGGCGGGAGGTTACTGAAGGTTGATAATCCGACACTTGGTCACTATAGACTAAGTGTGGCTCGGATATGTATCGAGATAGATCTCGCTAAACCAATCAACAACTTAATCTGATTTTGGACGAGTAAGGACGAGGGTTTTGAGCAGGCTCTCGAATATGAATATCTTCCCAGGTTCTGCAGTAGATGCTCCCTACAGGGTCACTCCATCGCAGAATGTAGGAAGAGTGCAAAGGGTGATGATAAAGAGGAGGGCACCAAAGACACCAACAGACGTCCCAAAGGACATAGGACTGAAGTAAGAACAATAGGTGTCTCGGGTGCTACAGCTCCTCCCCAACTCGCTGCCAAGAA
Organism: Macleaya cordata; assembly: GCA_002174775.1. Classification (NCBI taxonomy): domain Eukaryota; kingdom Viridiplantae; phylum Streptophyta; class Magnoliopsida; order Ranunculales; family Papaveraceae; genus Macleaya; species Macleaya cordata. Next base: position 266,032 of record MVGT01003328.1, on the reverse strand, counting down.
AGGGAAGATGGTAACTACTAACGATGATGATTTTCAGGTTGTTGAGAACCAGAAATCATGGAGGAGGAAGAAAACAGTTTCCTTTGTAGGTGAGACTTCCATGGATCACACGGAGGGAACCAAGCCCAAGCATGTCAACAAGATGGTGGGTCCAGAGCCAGCGGTAAATCCGACCAATTTGAAGGATAATGGACACTCGATGACAACAGAGTTCGTTGGTACCGCAGCTCAATCCATGACCAGCAAGATGACGAGACCGATAGGGTTCTTGGCCCCACGAGATGGGGAAACGTTAGGACAGACTAACGTCTTCGTGCAGGGGAACCAAATGGACAGTGGGGATCGTCAGGTAGCACCACCAGTTTCTCTACCGGTGACGCTCTTTCAAATACCAGTATCGGAGAGTCAACTTCAGGGAGAGGACAACACGTCCATGGGGATGAAGCTTCACGTCGCCGACGAACGACAGGAAAACGTGGGTCCTACCACGATCTCTGATGCTCAAGGTGATGGGGCTGCTGAAGATGGCACCAACTAGGAAAGGGGGGAGAATGTTTTATTTTATGCACATGCTGTCGTGCATGATGAGGATGGAGGTGGTTCTCTCTCTCCGCATGGGAATAACCAAGTATCTGCAACTATCACCTCAAATTCTGAATACTTGTCTTCCACTAACACAAACCCAACTACGGAATATAGTAGGGAGTCAGATGTATTAGCTAATATAATACATGGTGGACCGGCCACTAATCCAAGCGCGGACCACGTTTACCCCGTTGATCGAGCCTCAACAGCTTTAGGGGTAGACACGTTACGTGATCCTGATGGTGCGGGCAGTGGAGTGGCCCCACAGGTGGTGAAAATTGTTTCTTTAAATCAGAATGGTGGCAATGAGTTGTTTAATGGGGTTATTGATACACACCAAAGTGGGGAGAAGGAAAAGGATGGGCTAGTGAATCTCGGTGGAGGTGAGGCTCAAAATAGTGCTGGACAGGTACGGGTCCCACACGTTATGAGTAAACAGGTGGAAGGAATTTTGAACTATCCTAAAGATGGTGAAGTTTCTGTAAGTGCTGGTGCGTCGGACAGCGCGAATAGCAGAGAGGGTTCTCTGACCAATGTGATTCAAGGGGTGGCCAACAATGGGGCGGTGTCTGCTATGATCAACTTGAACCTCCATCAGCTCACAGATAACGTCTGTGGCAGGGAAACTATAATGGAAGGCAGCAAACCTTGCTATGAAGGAGAAGATCATTCGGAATCCGAAAGATCAGATGACGATAACGAGGGTCAGTCTATTGAGGACCTGGCCCGGGTTCGATATGGTTCAGATTCTAATACAAGTAAACCCAACCAAAAGAAGAAAAATGACCAAAGGAACTCACGTTTGGTCACCAGGACTACCTATTGGGACGGGGCCCCCAGAACACGCTCATGTTCTCTTTCCAAGTGCTATGATGGTTGACCCGTTCCTTCTGTGGAATATACGTGGGGTGGGCAATCGCAGTTCGGTCCGCCATCTTCGTCAGTTAGTTAAGGATAATAAGGCTAGTTTTGTCATGCTTTCTGAGCCAATGATCCACCAGGACCGTATTATTCGAGTTGCCGCTTCTCTAGCTCTGTCAAATTCTACTCACAACTCTGGACAAGGAGGAAAGATTTGGATTCTGTGGGGAGATTCATACGCAGTGTCTGTCATATATTCGACCAACCAATTTATTCATTGTAAGATTCTAAATGACTTCATAGAAGGCAATGACTTGGTTGATTGAGGTTTTATTGGATCAAAGTACACGTGGTGTAATAATCAGCAGGGTTCGCGCCGCATTTGGGCCAGGCTGGACAGGGTTCTTATCAATAGCTTTTGGGTTCGGGCACTTCTAAAAATCTGGGTACATCATCAAGCCCATATCTGTTCAGATCACTCGCCTTTGGTCGTTATGCTCCACAACCACAGTAGGCGAGGCCCTTCCCCTTTCAGGTTCCAGCGTATGTGGGTTACCCACGATTCCTACAACTATCTCCTAAATGAGGCCTGGCATACTGAAATCAGTGGCAGCCCAATGCAAGTGCTGGTCACTAAGCTTAAGATTCTACGCATGAAATTGAAACCGTGGAATCACCAAATCTTTGGTAACGTGCACCAAAATCTCAGGTCCTTAGAAGATAAGATCTTAGCAGCTGAAGCAACCCTAGAGTCGGGGTGGGAAGATGACATTGGTACGGAACTGAACCGTCTAAAAGCTCTCCATAAAAAGGCGGTTCTGCAGGAATCGATATTCTACAAACAGAAATCGGGAATCCAATGGCTCGAGGAGGGGGAGGAAAATACAAAATTTTTTCATATGGTGGCCAAAGTCAGGCGTTGTAGAAATATGATATCGGGCTTGTTCCTTCCAAATGGGGTATGGACGGAGGACATGGTTTTGCTGCACAAGGAGGCCATTACATATTTTTCGTCTATTCTCACGTCGGAGGGATGCAACCTACAAGAGGATATGCTGTCTCTTATCCCGGCCCTGATTACCAGGGAGGATAATGAGATGCTACTCAGATGCCCAGATGAAGGTGAAGTCAAAATCGCCGTTTTTAGTATTCCAGTAGACAGCGCACCAGGTCCGGATGGGTTCTCGGCGGCCTTTTTTTGGAATGGCTGGGAGGTGATCAAAGCTGATGTTATCGCTGCAGCCCAGGATTACTTCAGAGGTGGGATCCTACCCAAGTCGCTAAAATCCAACTATATCACTCTTATACCTAAGGTCGTTAATCCCCTCCATTTCTCGGACTTTAGGCCGATTAGTCTATGCAACGTCGCATATAAGATCTTCAGTAAGATCTTATGCTCCCGTATCTCTCAGGTTCTGCCCAAGCTGATTTCCATGGAACAAGGAGCCTTTGTTAAAGGCAGGTCTATCTTAGAAAATATTGCGCTTACTTAGGAGATGGCAAGTGCCTTGGGTAAGAAGGTTCTTGGGGGGAACGTGATCTTGAAGCTAGACATGGAAAAAGCTTATGATCGTGTGGAATGGAATTTTCTCAAAGCGACTCTTCAGAGGTTTGGTTTTGGACCCGAAGTTATCGATTTAATCTATAGTTGTGTTTCAGGTTGTTTCTATTCAGTGGTGATGCAAGGGGTTTACGACGGTTTCTTTGAGGCAACTAGGGGGCTACGGCAAGGAAACCCGCTCTCCCCCATTCTCTTCATCCTGTGCTCAGAGGTACTCAGTAGGGGCTTAGCGGAGGTGTTCCGCACAGAGAAGATTGCCACGTTCCATACGCCTCGAAACTGCTCCCCGGTCACACATCTCCTATATGCGGATGACACGTCCTCTCTTCTATGGCCATCTATCTTGTTGCGGCAGTGGCGGTTCCCAAAATAGTGCTCCACAACATCAATAAGATTATCGCAAATTTTTTCTGGGGCTCTCACGAAGGTAAGCCGAAAAGGAAGTGGGTCTCCTGGGCAGCCATCTGTAGACCAGTGATTGAGGGAGGCTTAGGGATCCGCCGAATGGAGGATGTGGTTAGCAGCTTCAGACTTAAAAACCTTTGGAATAGGGTAGTAAACAAGTCCATTTGGGCAGCCTTCCTCTGCGGCAAATACAGAGTCGACAATATATCCTTGCCCGGTTATGTCACCCCTCGCTCGGCCTCTAAATTCTGGAAAGAATGTGCTAAACTGATTCCAGTGCTGATCAAGAACTCAGCCTAGAAAGTGGGCAATGGGGATATGAACTTCTGGCTCGAAAATTGGAGTAATGAGGGAATTCTGAATGAGGTGCATCATGAGGATACTCACTCTCTCTATATATCGCTTAGGGAGGCGGTGGAAGCGGATTTCATCATTCCAGGTTTACCAGAGGCTTCGATTCCCCATGTGCGTAATCTCTACGAGTCTTGTCTCTCCGTCGACACAGATAGCCGGCCATGGGCTCCTACACCTAACGGGATCTTTTTAGTCAAATCGGCCTTCCAGCAGATCCGAGAGAAGGCCTCAAACTGTCCTTTTGCACGTTTCTACTGGGCAAAGTTCATTCCAAAGAAGTTGTCTATCTTTTTCTCGCGCGCAATCAACAAGGCTGTGCCGGTCGATGTCAGAATTTAGGAATGCACCATTAGCCTAGCCTCGGGTTGTGTTTGTTGTAGTCATCGACATATTGAATCCTTCGATCACCTCTTTATGCATAGCGAAATAGCAACTTACATGTGGGGTTATTTTGCACCTCCTTTTGGCATCCACCGTCAGGACTTCTCAGGGTTTTGGGATTTCATCTGGGCTTGGTTTAATGTGGCCCCAGTGGGCTCCCAGATGGGCTCCCTGGCTACTCTCATCCCTCTGGTGATCATGTGGGAAACTTGGCGGGAACGAAATCGGCGAACTCACAATGAATTCCCATAGAGCCTTAGGTCGGTAAAGTATAAAATTTTGAGATGGGTCCAGGATGTCAATCATATGCTCAAGGTGACCAAACAAAGTCCGGCTTTGATTCAGAGTGTCCTTTCCACTTGTCGGGCCTCCCTCTCCACCACCCGCAGGAAGCCAGTCAAACTTCTCCGTTGGTCTACGCCGCCTCCAGGCTACTTCATTCTCAACACAGATGGCTCTGCCACCAATCTACTTGCTGCTGGTGGGGGGTGATTCGAGACAACCAAGGTGGGATCGTGGCGGCCTTTCACCGATTCTATGGCTCGGGCACCAATAATCTGGCCGAATCTCGAGCCCTGCTGGATGGATTAGATCTGTGTAAGCGGATGGGGATCAGAAGTATTGATGTAAGAGTTGACTCGCAGCTAGTGGCGTCCTAGTATCATTATAAGAGTCAGATTCCTTGGATGCTTCTCTGCTGGTGGCAGAGAATTAGAGTGATCGCCCAGGATCTCGACCTTATGCTAGGCCATGTTTACAGGGAGGTAAACGCCCCGGCAGATTTTATGGCTGGCATGGGGCTCACAACCAAAGCGGATCGTAATTTTTGCTCTGATTTCCCTCCTCATCTTAAGGGGCTTGCGAGACTGGACAGATTGGGAGTTCCATATTTGAGACATGGATAGGTGCGCTGGTTTCGAGTCGTGGATGCCTTGCCCCGTTTGAAGGGTAGGCTAGTTAGTAGCTGTTGTATTAGGCCCAGGAGGTTTCGGGATTTTGTCCCCCTCCGGTTTGGCTAATTTTTGTTATCTTAATAAATTTCCCTCGCATGGCCGAGGTTTTTTAAAAAAAGAAAAAAAAAAGCTAGAACCCGAAAGAATTGTATTTGTTAGATCTTTTCTTTTTAATGAGAAACTTGAAATGCAATCTCAGTTCATAGTAGAAGATTAATGTTTTAAAAAATTTGAGCATTTTAATCTATACTTCATGGTAAACAATCAATTAAGGAGCGCTGAAGGCCTTAATTTCTTGGTAACTCTATAGCAGTATTAGTTTGATCTTTTTAATGAGAATGTGAGTAAGATTTGATTTGGATGGATCGATGTTTTCTTCAGTACTATAGCTAGGATCTGTTGTTCTTAATAATAGAGTTTATATTTGAAGATTCATGTTTTAGTAAATTTGGGCATTTTATTCTATACATCATGAGTACTAGCTAGGCAGTTCTTATAGTATGTGCCTGCGACGTATGTACTTATGTGTTTGGAGGATAATCGAGGACGAAGAGTAACAAAACGACATCCATTAAAGCTTGAATTGGAAGAACACCATCAGGTGGTAACAAAAATATTTCAAATTCAACATATTATTTGAAATATGTTTCTTTTGTTAATTTTTAACACTCTTGATTCACTCATTTCGCATTATTTACAAACATTAAAAAAGGATCAAACATATGGAAAACAGAGTAGGATTTTTCTAAGAAGAAGAAGAATGATGATGGTTACAACGCGAAAGAGCAGGAATACATGAACTCTTGGAGTTGGACTTCACCATTACGAAAGAGCGGTAAAGTTTTATTGCAATGCTGTCGTAAAGAGATCTTCTTGCTTTATGACCCAAAACTGGACGAACTTTAAAAAAAACTTATGAATGATGGTACGGATTTGATGTTTTTGGATGCAATTCCTCACATGAACAGTTTTGTTTTGAAAGCTCTAGGAGAAAATTCTATTACATTATGATGAAGAAGCAGAACCAGAAAGTTTGCAAATTAATACTGATCTAATAAATTTTAGCATCACCTCATAGTACTCTAATTTTTAATATTCTTTTCTCATTTATTTAAATCTATTAAGTGGAGGCTCGTGCATTCTGCTCGATCATGTGCTTTGCATTCATATTAGTCAGAATGCTAGTCTGCTTGCTGCCTTGATGATAGTTGTGTTTGAATGGCGAATAATTGATATTGACACTATATGTATTCTCATTCGTATATATTTCTAGGCATTTTTCTTAGTAAACAATCAAGGACTTTGTCGGTAACTATGTACAAGTAAAAGATGTTGGATCATTTTATTGAGAATGTGCGTAAGACTTAAAATGCAAAGATGTTTCCTTCAGTATAGCTTAGGATCTGTAGTTCCTAACTCTCAGTTCATAGTAGAAGATTAATGTTTTACAAAATTTGAGCATTTTAATCTATACTAGCTAGCTTCATGGTAAACAATAATTTGATTGTATGATCAGTATGATCTTTGATCTTTTTATTTTTAATCAATACTACTTATCAATGAGCATACCTTCAAATTCAACATATGTTTTGAAATATGATACTCTTGTTTTGAACACTGTTTGTTCACTCATTTCGTGTAAATATATAGCCGAACTAAAATTAGCAGAGACGGGAACAAATAATTGATTCGGTATTACTAAGTTATTAACCAGATGAAGTGAGGTACTAACTTATAAATGTCCATTATTTACTACCATATTGTAAACCAACAATGCCAAACACATGAAATTTTGTAAGCAATGGGAACACTGAATTCAATCTGTGCTGAAGGCAGTAGTATTCATAACTTCCTCCCCTGTTCTTTTTTTTTTTGGGGGAATGGTCCTCCCTATTCTTCAATTCCTTGATTTTGATCCAAGTATTCACCAAATTAAACACAGTTAATTAGTATCGCAGCAGTTTTATTTGGACTGCATTTTTATTTTGCTTTGAAAAGATCAGCGGGGATAAGGAGACCCCAACCATGAACCAATTTTATCCTCAAAAATAATCTTCTTGAGATCCTCAGCAAAGTAACTCGGAATAATCTCCATGGACTCAACAGAAGGAAGACTACCAGCCAAGAACTCAGTGGTGCGCTCTGTTCGTTTTATTTGGCAGAACTCATGAGAGAGCATATTTTTATGAGGATGATCTAGACGTTGAGGTAATTTTAAGTGGGGTGCAATTAAACTATTAAAGTTTAGTATTCTACAAAAAAAAAAAAAAGAGAGAGAAAGAGAGAAAAGGACTAAATAGTCTTTTTTTAGTAATACTACAGTTTAATCCCAGCTATCTTTATTTTGTCTAAAACCTCTTTTGTTGAATTCTTTTTTACTCTTTAGTCTTTTTTTTATTTATTGATGTTTTAATCTTTTCTTGGAACTCGTATGCGTCTTTTGACTTTTCTTATTACCAACTTTGCACTTTTCCTTGTTTAAAAACTTTCATTCCTCCCTCGTCAATTATTTTGCGCTGGAAACTCTACATATCGTTTGCAAAAACTAATTTGCAAATGTATTGTAACTGAAATTTTACGGATTCTGGTTTCAAGACTCTTTCCTTTATGCAATTCTGTTTTTGTATGTGCAAATTACATTTGCCCAGGTTTTAAATGCATAGAGATAATAATTACAGTTTACAAATTGTGTTTTGCATACAGGTAAATGTCTACAAATTGTGTTTTGCATATATGTTACATGTTTGTAAAACACATTTTGCGTACTTTTTAAGTGTTTCCAGATTTATTGCATACATGTAATTATATGCAAATTGTGTTTTGCATACATATAAATGTTTATTTAAGTTTACAGTAGTTAAAAAGGGGTTTTTTCAAAGTTCAAAATCCTTTTTTTATTGTCTCTCTTTACTGTAGTGGTTGTATTTTTATATTGGTTGCTGAATTACAAAACAAATTTTGCATACTTTTAAAGTGTTTCTAGATTTATTACATACATGTAATTCTATGCAAATTGTGTTTTGCATACATATAAATATTTATCTAAGTTCACAGCAGTCGAAAATAAACTTTTTCAAAGTTCAAAACCTTTTTTATTGTCTCTTTACTGTATTGGATGCACTTTTTATTGTTATCGGTGATGTATTAACTGCAAGGGTATTTTAGTCCATTAAAAAATGCGTGTAGTTCCGGTAGTTTTTAGACTAAAGTGTAATAAATTTAACAGAAAATGAGCCTAACATCCCTGCATGGGAAAAAAATAGACGTGGAGGACAAGCAAAAAAACATTTGTAAAATTAGTCCCTCATTCTCAAAAGCTGACACGCGCATAAGAAGTTCTCCGTAAATAGACTAAAATACCCCTATTTTCTCATTACCCGCCTCAGAAACGCTAAATGACAAAACCTTATGTCTTTCAAAACTCAATCGTTTCTTCCGACGAAAACCATAACTTGCATTACACAAAGAACCTTTCATTATAGCCACTCGAACTTCTGGAAACCTTAGATACTCGTTCGTCTCACCGGTTAGGGTTTTTTGACTGCAAATCAAGAAATTCGTCTTCCACAAACACTGATCTTATCAAAATCAATTCGAAAAAGGTAAGAATACTTCGTCTGAAACCAAAATTTGCATCAACAGAACCTGCGATTATCTATCTAGAAATTGGTTAGTAATCTATTTTTCTTAAACCATTTTCATCTTCTTCACTTTTAATCTTGAAAAATCTGTGAATCCAGTGTTGTTAAAAAGCAAATGAAAGTTTGCGCCAACTAAAAGATCTATCTCTATCTAAACCTCTGTTTTCTCTCTCTAAAACTATTTTACTTACTTTCTCTCTCTAAATTTTTATCTTACTTTGAAATTTTGAGATGCAATCTGTGATTTGGAACTACATAATCTATAAATGTGTTGTACGATTACTTTGATGCAAATTTTTAAGTTGCATTAGAAGGTTATGAGATCTATTTTACAGTTATTAAGTTTGGAGAATCAATTTTGTGATGCAAATTGGAGTTTGCATTCATTAATATCATCACATATACTATTTCATTGGTTAGGTTTGTCTAATGCATGCACTAATTTGCATAAAGTGTAAAACTCCACTGATGTTTCCTTTTTGTTTAAGTAAATGTGTTGTAGGATTCATTTTATGCAATTTTTAAGTTGCATTAGAAAGTATGAGATCCATTTTACAGTTATTAACTTTGGAGAATTTGGTTTTGTGATGCAAATTGAAGTTTGCATTCATTAATATGATCACAGATACTATCTTATTGGTTAGGTTTGTCTAATGCATACACTAATTTGCACAAGAGTAAACTTCAGTGTTGTTTCCTTCTTGTTAAAGTAAATATAACGTAGGATTCTTTTTATGCAAACTACAAGTTTCATTATAAATTATCAAATCTTTTCTGAAATGCATTACATATATGCAAATTACAAGTTGCATTACTAGTATTTAAAATGTAAATAAGAGTTTGCATACATAAAAAAGTTAATAATACTGATTCATTGATTATTTTTTATTAATGCATATTGTAATCTGCAAATACTGACATCAATTCTTGTTGTTTAACAGGGATAAAATATACAACAATGGGACAAAAGAAGACAACAACAAAGAAAGTAGCAAAAAAAGTTACTACTGAAAAACAGAACAAAGGGAGAAAAGAAGATAAAAAAAACAGACAAAAGAATACAGATGTAGTCTAATTCCAATGTATGAATTAGAAAAACAAATTCATATGTCTATAACAGATGCACACAAGGATCTGTTAAAGCAAACACTGAAAGTCTAAATGCCCTACGGTTAAGTTGGATTAAACCGTATGTCAATGTGACTATGGTTAAGGATCACACTATCACCTAATTAAAAATTACTAAGGTGATAAGAGTAAAATAAAAAATCTCTAACAAGAGTATTGACTTATTCGATTCTTAATATGCGGAATTAAGAACAAGAATCGAATATTTCAATCTCACAACAAGTATAGAAATGTGCACAAAAGATTTTATTAACAAGGAAAACCCAAACTGGGAAAACCCCGGGACCTAATCCAGCAAAAATCTACTAAGAGTTATTGAAAACTTACAACCTGATTTACCACTTGATGGACACGAATTACGACTCCCTCTACGCTCTAACAGCTACGGTGTACAGCTCTTCCACAAATTTGAACTCCACGAATCTGCCTCTTAGTTGATTATCAATTCTCACGCATACAACTTGGAGTTCACCAAACCAATGTGAACGAGTTGCGCATACAATCCGAATCCACGAACCAACACCTCCCGCAAATTTGATGCATCTCCAACTTGAACTCCACAAGTCCCGCACCTTGAACAAATACTCGACTCCTCGAGTATATCACCACAAGCTTGATACTTCAAGCTCAACCACCGGAAATCCACCGGCAACAAAACTCAGGTTTTGAGTAAAAATGGGAGGGATTAAACCATGTACAACAAGTTTGGAAGCTAAAGGATTATAGTTGAAACTCTCCAAGAACTTGTTGATGAATAGGGTGAATGGTTAATTAAACATTGATGGTTCAATCCCTATTTATAACTGAAAATGTCCAGCATAAACCCAGAAATCTCTAGGTTGTTTAAGGTTAAAAGCTAGATACAATAATGGAGATGATGAGACATTCCATTGATCTCTCATCCCACTTAGAGGTGTTCCCCATGCTCCAATAATTCCCCTAAGACATGCTTTAGTGGAGTATGAGAGAAAAATGAACAAAACAACTCATAAAGTGACCAATAATTCGCAGATCTGGGCGGTCAAACCGGTTTCGAAACCAAAAGTAATCTGACATTTTTCAGCATTCAGCATTTCGATACCAATGCCACGCTTTCGATACCATTGCCACGCTTTCGAAACCGTTTGCCACGCTTTCAAAATCAAAACTCAACTGATGTTTTTCAGCATTCAGTTTCGAAAGCATTTGTCACGGTTTCGAAACCGCTGCCACGCTTTCGAAATCGTTTATAACGCTTTCGAAACCAAAACTCAACTGATGCCTTTTTTCAGCTTTGGTTTTGAAATGGTTTCAAAATCGAATTTGATCACAGTATAAAACGGCCACGGTTTTCCTTAAAAGCGTAGTTTTCTGACAGTATTCTTTCAAACACTATTTTTAAGGGGTTTTGACATCTTTTTCCATTCTGTACTTCCTCATATGATCTAATATGAACTAACCACCTATGGTATTGAGTTTCAAAGTCACTTACCATCCTAAGATGAGTTCCGGTGGTGAGTTGAGCTTATTGGAGTCTTTTCTTCGCAACGAACCGAACGACTCACTAACTCTAACTCAAGTTACATTGACCATCTTGAGTTTACCTTTGACACGAAATTCGACAAATATGACATGAGTGAACTCATGGACCTAACAATCTCCCCCTTTGTCATTTTCGTGACAAAGCCATACATAAGAAAATAGTATAAAGAACCTTCCCCATTACAACTCGTATTTTCTTACACATGACTCAATAGAACTTAAAACACGGATTGTATAAAACACCATGTTTCCTGCACATGCTCACAAAACAAGTCAAGGAATATTATAAAACATTAAATACATACCTCAAAGAATGTTTAGAGCATTTAATGAGAGTATTGTCAAAGCTTCTCCCATCTTAAGATATCTTCCAATGGTGGTGAATTGAGTTTTGCACAAGCCTTCTCTCCTTCACTATAAGTCTTCATTGATTAGAAATGTAGAGACAACTTGCTAACTCTCATTGACCATATTAAGTTCGATCTGACACGCAAATTGACAAAACCCATGAGGGAACTTATGGACCTTACAATCTCCCACTTTGTCAATTTCGTGACAAAACCCATTCTTAAGCTCCATGAGAGATAAAAGACAAAACTTCCCCAAACAAATAGAGACATTAAACTCTATGGGATGTCTTTAACTTGTTTCCTGCACATGTCCACAAGACACATCAAGGTACCATGGAAGTCATGAATATAAATAGTGAATAAGCTTACTCCCACCCTTGATAAGTGCTACAAGAATCTCTCCCCTTATGTAATATATCTCCTATCACATAGTATTCCCCTTGCAATAACAAGAACACACAATTCTCCCCTTTTTTGTTACAAACAGACAAAGGATAGAAGACAACAAAAGTACAAGGAAAAACTGACAAAGATAATGTATGGAAACACAAATACAAGCCAACCACTCATAAGAATAAATATCTAACTAGTTTTCAACCAAGTAGATAGTTAGATAGACAATAAGAAAGTATGGTGGAAGGCAAGTAAAAATATGTCATACATCACAAAATTTATCAAAGCTAGCTACAAGGTGTACCAGAGCTAAGATAAGAAAGAAAACCAAAGTGTGTGAAACTATCCTGGTTTTGAAAACTAATGGAGAAAATGCATATTTTTAGATTTTTCAAATATTAGCCTAATGCAAATAATGAGCATGCATGCACAAATGTATGCAATTAAACAAAACATGCAAGCTCCCCCTTAACCAGATCATGAGAAAGATTTTAATCTTAAAACTAATCCGGTTTAACATGCATCAACACTCAACAAATCTACATTATCAATGTCTGCAAGTAAATAAGTTTTGTTATGTCCAAATCATGTTGTAAAGGCTATCAATAATATAATACACAATCACAATCAAAATTTCTTAACCATGTACTTGCAAAAATTTATTCAAATATAGCCAAGCTAGTTCTTAATCATGAAAATCACAACACTCAATATCCTGATTATNAAACTTGCAAGCGACTCTTATCCGAGGAGACACAACCAAGAAAGTACCCATATTCGAACCAAGTGGATCACGATAAGGTCAAGATGAAGAATAAAGAACATCGAGTTCCCAATCTTTTTGCGGGATCTCACTATTTTCTATGTTCAAACACCTAGTTCAACAATTTTTACGAAAACTCACTCTTTTGGTGTTTCACTAAGCTCAAAATCTTTTACGAGAGCTTAAATTTTGGTGATGTTTCATAACTAGATATAACAATATTTTTCCAGCACTTCATCAAAATACAATATCCTAGTGAGAGATAGTCCAACCAGCTAGTTCAGTCCATCAATGAATCATAAGCTTTATTTCTAACCCATCAAATGATTCAACTAGGATAAAATCACACTTACTCAAGAGACTCTTATGTGCACAAGATTTATAAATTAGTCAAGAGAGTATGTGGATTTAGATAAGAGATTCACAAGCTATATTAAAATAAAGTAAAGCAATTTAGATTTGTGAAATCCCTCATATGTTCAAGTATTCTATAAAGATAGCCAACAACAAGAAGAACACTTAAAACACATTTTTATTATAATGCAATTTTATGAAAGCAAACTAATCTTCAAAACTCACTCTTCAACCCAAAAATGATATGCAATGCAAAACATGAGAAAAGTGAGAACACAAACCTACAGAAAAAAATTTCTGCTTGATGTAGTTGACTATCAATAGTCACCACTTGTGTAATAGCTTGTTTCTCATCCAATAACAAAGGTTTATACACTTCATTCAGCATTGACAAGAAAACAAGATTATAAACACAAAAATATACACACATGTCACAAAAATGATTTGACAAAAAAATAGACATGTTGTAAAGTATGATACTTAGTAGATGGAATGTCATGTTCAAATACAATAAGAACTTATCTACAAGTACATACTACAAACACTAGAATGCATAACAAACAACTAAAATGCAAACTAGTAGAACACTCACTTAACTACCCTAACAATATATACAATCAAAACAAGGGGAGGAGTGAGACCATCAACAATCAAGTAATGGTACGACCACTACCACAAACCAATAAATACTTAGATGACTTATCGGTATTGTGTGTAGTAAGAGTTTCAAGACTTGTCAAATCACTTTTTCTTACCGATATAGCATTGAGTTTCTTGAATGTCTTCATTTGATTCAAGTCCACATGATTAGGTTTGGTTGTCTTAGACACAACCTTTTTAGCCTTGTTTCTTTTCTTTTTCTTTGCATAAGATTTTGATCCAAAGAAATACGTATCTTGCTTGTTGTTCTTAAGCTTTCCAATCTCTCCAGCCAATGTTTGAGCCTTATCACTCAAAGGCTTGATTCTTTTTAGAAGATCTTTATTTATATTCTGAGAATTCTTGCATTCTTCTAAAAAGAATCTACATTTGTTATTCAAATGACCCTTATAACCACAAAAAGAACATACATTAGTAAAATTAGAAACTTTAGGCTTACCTTGGGGCTTACCAACATGATTTGAAGTGTTCTTTTGAGGTTGAAGATCTTTGGCTTTTACAAACTTAGATCCTTGTGGAGGTGAGGAACTCGTAGAAGCATCATAACCCAAACCTCTCTTGTCATTGGTACTCTTGGCTCCATTTAAGAGATTGTTCAACTTGTTTGATCCATTGTTGAACTTGGCAAGCATCTCATTGGACAAAGTTAAATCTTTCATTGACATTGTAAGTTCTTTTTCAAGACTTTTAACTTTTTCCATAGATTTAGAATGTTCATTCTCAAGAAACTTGATTTTATCAAGATGTCTCTTGATCTCCTCATCACATTCCTTATCCCTTTGTGTTGCTTCATTCAACTTAAGAGTCAAGTCATTCTTTTCGGTCTCCAACGAATATGCCTTATTTGTAAAATTTTTGTTTGCCTTTGACAACTCTTCACACTTTCTCAATATATTCTTGAATAACTGTAGGATCAACATCACTCTCACTATCACTCCAAAGATCATCAGATTCATACCCTATAGTTCAGTTTTGTTCTCCTTACTGCTTCCAAGAATACTAAGAAAATCTTCAGAATCAGTATATAAATCTTCATAGAGATCATCAAAAGATTTTAGAAAGGTAATAAAAGCCTTAGTGGTTTCTTCTTTGATTTCATTAAACAATATAGGCATATTCATTGCACTACCTTCTCTTTGTGTTTCCATAGGTCACAACAAGGATCACACTTAGGTTGTTAAACCCTACAAGTGAATCTGCTCTGATACCAATTGAAAGTCTAAATGCCCTACGGTTAAGTTGGATTAAACCGTATGTCAATGTGACTATGGTTAAGGATCACACTATCACCTAATTAAAAATTACTAATGTGATAAGAGTAAAACAAAAAATCTCTAACAAGAGTATTGACTTATTCGATTCTTAATATGCGGAATTAAGAACAAGAATCGAATATTTCAATCTCACAATAGGTATAGAAATGTGCATAGGAGATTTTGTTAATGAGGAAAACCCAAACTGGGAAAAACCCCGGGACCTAGTCCAGCAAAAATCCACTAAGAGTTATTGAAAACTTACAACTCGATTTACCACTCGATGGACACGAATTATGACTCCCTCTACGCTCCAACAGCTACAGTGTACAGTTCTTCCACAAATTCGAACTCCACGAATCTGCCTCTTAGTTGATTATCAATTCTCACGCATACAACTTGGAGTTCACCAAGCCAACATGAACAAGTTGCGCATACAATCCAAATCCATGAACCAACGCCTCCCGCAAATTTGATGCGTCTCCAACTTGAACTCCACAAGTCTCGCACCTTGAACAAATACTCGACTCCTCGTGTATATCACCACAAGCTTGATACTTCAAGCTCAACCACTGGAAATCCACCGGCAATAAAACTCAGGTTTTAGTAAAAATGGGAGGGATTAAACCATGTACAACAAGCTTGGAAGCTAAAGGATTAGAGTTGAAACTCTCCAAGAACTTGTTGATGAATAGGGTGAATAGTTAATTAAACATTGATAGTTCAATCCCTATTTATAATTAAAAATGTCCAGCATAAACCCAGAAATCTCTAGGTTGTGTAAGGTCAAAAGCTAGACACAATAATGGAGATGATGAGACATTCCATTGATCCCTCATCCCACTTAGAGGTGTTTCCCACGCTCCAATAATTCCCCTAAGACATGCTTTAGTGGAGTATGAGAGAAAAATGAACAAAACAACTCATAAAGTGACCAATAATTCGCATATCTAGGCGGTGGTTTCGAAACCATCAAACCGGTTTCGAAACCGAAAGTAATCTGACATTTTTCCGCAATTCAGCATTTAGTCACGGTTTCGATACCACTGCCACTCTTTCGAAACCGTTTGCCACACTTTCGAAACCAAAACGCAACTGATGTTTTTTCAGCATTCAGTTTTGAAAGCGTTTGTAATGGTTTCGAA
Source organism: Macleaya cordata (assembly GCA_002174775.1). NCBI lineage: Eukaryota > Viridiplantae > Streptophyta > Magnoliopsida > Ranunculales > Papaveraceae > Macleaya > Macleaya cordata. Next base: position 249,724 of record MVGT01003328.1, on the reverse strand, counting down.
ACCGCTGCCACGCTTTCGAAACCGTTTGTCACGCTTTCGAAAACAAAACTCAACTGATGCCTTTTTTCAGCTTTGGTTTTGAAACAATTTTGAAATGGTTTCAAAACCGAATTTGATCACAATATCAAAAGGTCGCGGTTTCCCTTTAAAGCGTAGTTTTCTGACAGCATTCTTTCAAACACTATTTTTAAGGGGTTTTGACATCTTTTTCCATTTTGTACTTCCTCATATGATCTAATATGAACTAACCACCTATGGTATTGAGTATCTAAGTCACTTACCGTCCTAAGATGATTTCGGTGGTGAGTTGAGCTTCTTGGAGTCTTTTCTTAGCAATGAACCGAACGACTCACTAACTCTAACTCAAGTTACATTGACCTTCTTGAGTTTTCCTTTGACACGAAATTCAACAAATATGATATGAGTGAACTCATGGACCTAACAAACACTATTCTGGAACTTCTTCCAGTTGTTTTATAATAAACAAATGGAGAGGGAAAATTTAAAAAAAATAACAGGATGTGTAATAGAAGTTATTTCCAAATACTCATATTTGTGTGGGGGCTTCATAATTGGTGGAACAGTCCTGGGATTAAGTGGAAAAGATGTGGCAATTACTTTTGGAATGCCATTAAATGGGAGAACAGTAATGCCATTCCCACACAGGTTTGACTTTGGTTGTACACGAAGCAGGTTTGCAATCGAGTACTTCCAAGGTAGTAGGACAATCACAAAGAAAGCAATCGAGAATAAGATTAAGGAAACAGTTAAAATTGAAGGAAAGGAAATGGATTTTGTTAAGCTTCTAATATTTTTCATGGCTACAACGGTCTTCTTCCCAAACGCTGCTGGTACTGTGCAGTGTTCATTACTGCAATACATTAAGGACTTTAAAACTATGAATAATGTGTCATGGCCGAAAACAATACGGGGATACCTCATGGAATCAATACAGAAGAACCCAGGAGAATCAAAAGTATCAGGTTGTGTGACACAACTTCTGGTAAGTAATAAGAAAATTGAGGTTTTGTTTTCTGTATATCATTTTACATGGTACTAAATTAATGTTTCTTTTCTTTTTATATGCTAGTATTTGGTGTGTGAGCATGCTAAAATTTTAAATCAAATCGAGGAGCAAAGGAATGCATTCCCAAGAGCTGCAAGATGGAGTCTTAAAAGCATTGGTATTTCCATCAAAGTAGCATTGGGAAAGTTAACAGAAAGTGATGTAAGTTAATTTTCAAATGCATTTTTCAAATTGCAATTTAAATCTATGCTTATAGTAAGTTGCACACATAAGTCACTCATGCAAGTTTATGGTTGCATAGAAATTATAGTTAGAATTGAAATGCCAACTAAGTAGAGTAAGTAAAACATTATGCAATTAATAACTTGCACTNTTTTTTCATGTTTTAAATTTAAATAAATATTTGGGTATTATCAGTTTTTCATTTTTTAAGTTTGAACGAACTTTAAATTTTTATAATGCAAGTGCTTTAATTATGTCATGTTTTAGTTTAAGTTTAAATGATCAATTGATAAATGTCATATGTTAATTTTTTTTAATCTAGTTAAACTTTAGTTTTGAATGATTTGTCCGTTAAAAAAACCGAAAACCTCTAAAAAAAATCCGAAATTTGAAAAAAACCGAAAAACCCAAAAAATCCAAAAAACCGATGGTGTGGTTTTGGTTCAAAAGAAAAAACCATCATGATTTGGTATGGTTTTGGTCCTCCTAAATTAATTAATGGTTTGGCTATGGGTTTGACAAAAAACCCAACCAAACCGAACCATGTGCATCCCTAGTTTGACATTTTCTAATGCAATTCCTCAAATGAACAGTTTTGTTTCATTGAAAGCTCTTGGAGAAAATTCTTCTGTAGTAAGATGCAGTAGGCATATCGTCTTTTTAATCAGATCATCAACTGAAGGAGTACGTACTAGAGCCTGAAAAGGTTGCCAATTGTTCTACTTATTTTAGCATCAAGTTTGAACTTACTTCTTGTTAATTAGTATTAGTTTTGATTGGATTTATTTATATCTACTAATAAGCAGAGGAACGTGCACTTTGCTTATGTGCTTTGCGATTCATATAATCATATCAATTACAATGCACGTCTGCTTGCATTGTTGATAGTTGTATTTTTGAATGATGAATAGTTGATATTGTTGTTTGTGCTTTGTGATTCATTATATGTGGTTCATAAGAAGATGATTGAAGAGTTGATTTTTTTTTTCATGTAGAACTTCTTCACAGAAATTAACAATAAAATATGGTTTTAAATTTTTATGAGGATGATCAAGACGATGAGGTGATCATCTTTGAAAAGCATCGACGTTTGGATCATCTCTATATAGGCTCCACAAGAGGGGTAGAACTTGGGTTGGGCCAACCCGACCAACCCAACCCGCCCAACCCAAAAAAAAAACATTTGGGCTTAAATTGAGCCTGAGGTGAATAGCGGTTGGATGTTCACACAAATATCCCATGTGCATTAAGGGCATACATATCTAACAAGTAGAAAACTTGAAGAAAATGCTAAACCTACTGCATTTGTTACTAAATTAATTCTCTACTTCGTGATTTGCACCCATTTCAAATTTACCATGCTGCCTCCACAAATGGCTTTGGCAGTAAGAAATTAATGTCTGAAATCTTTTGTTTATTTTCAAAACTACAAAGGATTTTCTTTTTTTAGTACTTTTGTTCTCACCCCCCAAAATTCTACTGTTCACCCTCTTTTTTTGAAGATTTTAGTTTGGAATCAAAATTCTACTATTCACCTCTAATTTTGGGGGTTTACTTTGGGTTCAAAATTCTACTTTTCACCCACCAAAGTAATTCCTATTTTTTGGTCGATTTGTTTTTTAAACCTAATGTGAAACACTATCTCCCATCTTTTTTCCTTATTTCTATGGTTTTGTAGTCATTCAATAGATCAAAACACGATTATTTAAAGGGATTGGAAGAAAATTAAAGCTTATTATCATCCTTTTAATAGAAATTTTCAAGAATTACTTGGGGGTGAAAAATAAAATTTTGAACCCAAAGTAAACTCCTAAAAATTGGGGATGGATAGTATAATTTTGAAACCTTGATGGTTCAATCCCTATTTATAACTAAAAATGTCCAGCATAAACCCAGAAATCTCTAGGTTGTTTAAGGTTAAAAGCTAGATACAATAATGGAGATGATGAGACATTCCATTGATCCCTCATCCCACTTAGAGGTGTTCCCCATGCTCCAATAATTCCCCTAAGACATGCTTTAGTGGAGTATGAGAGAAAAATGAACAAAACAACTCATAAAGTGACCAATAATTCGCAGATCTGGGCGGTCAAACCGGTTTCGAAACCAAAAATAATCTGACATTTTTCAGCATTCAGCATTTCGATACCAATGCCACGCTTTCGATACCATTGCCACGCTTTCGAAACCGTTTGCCACGCTTTCAAAATCAAAACTCAACTGATGTTTTTCAGCATTCAGTTTCGAAAGCATTTGTCACGGTTTCGAAACCGCTNGCGGGTACCCGGTTCCGTATAAATTCTATAATTTTATAATTTAATTTACTATTATATAACAATTTTTTTATTTTTTTTAACTTTTTTTTAATTAAAAAAAGAAACCAATGACTATTATTTAACAAATTTTATAATAAAATAAATTTTATAATTGAATAGAATACGAAAATACAAAATACAAATAGGTTTTGTGTGAAAAAAATAAAAAAACAATAACTTAAAACGGGTATCGGGTACCCGCGGGTACCCGCGGATCCTAGCGGTACCGGATCCGGAACCACCAATTGAGGTTCCGGAACCGGAACCGAAAGGATCCGGAACCGCTTCTTATTAACGGGACCGGATCTGGAACCTTTAGGTTCCGATCCGGAACCGACCCGTTGACACCCCTACTCATTACCCTTTTCTTTTTAAGTAACTGTCAAGTTTTGTTTTCTGATTTCTTTCTACGGCATTAGGGCATACCGGCCATTAGGGCATGCTGGCTTAGGCTTTGGCTTTCCTGCATCTCTCAGACATCGAAGAAGAAAGAGCTAGTACGGAAGAACATATTCATCCATGGAGAGTTCTTCCGATCAAATAAGAATACATCGATCCTTGGAGAATCTTAATCCAGAGATCATATTGGAAATACTATCTTGGTTACCTGTTGATTCAGTCCTATGGTGCGCGCGAGTATGCAAAACCTGGCGATCTCTCATCCACCTTAACAAACCCTACTTCGCTCATATCCATTATCGTCACCAATTACAATTACTGAACCAGCTTGATGATCATGAAGATGATGATAATGATGAACAAAAGTATAACCATTCTAATACTAATATTAGTATTAATGGTGCTGCTAACAAGTTAGGTGTGGGTCTCCTTTTCTGGGTTCATCATGGTAATGATTACAATAATGTAACACTTCACTATAGTGAAGACTATGATTATGATGATGATGATCAACAGCAGCAACAGCAGGATCAGTACTGGTACAAGAAACTTGTTACAAGCAGCAAGATTTATGACTTGATTCCCATTCGGACGCAACAACTTTACCACCTTACCAAGGTTGGTTTATGCAACGGTTTGATTTGTTTCATTGTATATTCATGTGCTTCCAATAATCCTATCTACATCTATAATCCCATCACCGGAGAATACATCAATCTTCCACTTATTCCCATAAGAATTTGGGATGGTTACATAGTGAACGGATTCGGTTACAATCCTTCCACTAATAAGTATAAGGTTGTTAAAATTGTATATCATCGCCGCCACAAAAAGAAAAGACCCTCGGTTGGACACGTCCATGTATACACTCTTGGCGACCGCAATGGGTGGAGATACAAAGGAGAAATTGTGTACAAATTGCATCCAACAAAATCTGGTATCCCAATCAATGGAGCTCTTCATTGGTTGGCCGATGGTGATTGTAAGATTGTGACCTTCGATTTGGCGGATGAGGAGCTTCGTTTGCTCCCACCACCACCTTTTGTCCGCCCTCATGGTTTGTGTGATGACTCATATGAACTCTGGGAGATGGGATGGTGTTTGTGTGCTGTTCATGAGCTACGTGAAAATATGGAAATATGGTCATTAAAGAAGAAGAAGAAGAATGATAGTTACGACCCGAAAGAACAGGAATACATGAACTCCTGGAGTTGGACTAGGGAGTTCAGTATATCATGGAAAGGTATGCACAAGAATATGTATGGTGATCATATGAGGTTCATACCATTCGCCCTTACGAAGAGCGGTAAAGTTCTATTGACGTCTGGCTTTGAAAAAATTCTCTTTCTTTATGACCCGAAAACTAGAACTATAAAACAACTTATGAATACTAGTGGTACAGGTTTGGAATTTTTCCGTGCAGTTCCTCTCATTGAAAGCTCTAGGAGAAAATTCAATTACAATATGAAGAAGAAGCAGAAGATATATGCTGATAAGCTGAAGGAGAGTACTAGCTAGAGCCCGCTTGTGACGTTGGTGATTCAAAACCACCATCATCTTGACATGTGTAACAGGATCTATAGTTGGGGTTGACCGTTTAACCTCCACGTAAAAGGTACTGTAGCTGTACATCTAAGCCTGCAGAGCAGAATCCGTCGGATGGGAAAATAAGCTGCTATGAAGGGCAAAATGAGCACAGTAGTATAACAGATGACGACTTCGTTGAATGGTATGGCAGCTTCGTCGGAGAGCGGGGGGGATCCGACGGATGCAGCTCCTCCCTCGACGAAACAGTATGCAAGTGTGCTGGCGTCTAAGGCGCTGGTGAAGATACCTGAATGGATTCCCGAGTATAGGTTGTCCATGAAGGATGGCATTCCGGCGATCAGATTTGCTCCCCATGATCTGTCAAGATCGGAACAAACTATGGCCTTCTCTTTGATTCTTAAGTTCTCGGCTGGTCGCCCCGCTCTGAATGATAGCAGTTCTCATATCGACCTCCACTNGATGTCAACTGACATGCTTAGATCAAACAAAAGGAAGGTGGAAGGAGAGAAAAAGGAGAAAAATAAGAAACAAAAGGAAGAAAATATCAAACTTCAGAATGTAACAAGAAGTGAGTTATGTAAGCACCTTGACAACAACCAGAAGAAAGTTGTCAAAAGTTTCTTTGATAATGCGACTAATTGGTAAATCCAAATCTCTAATAGTTGTAAAGGTGCATTCTATTATTTGCATAACTAAACTGTTATGCAATATATACTTTGCATTAATGTATCGAACTTTATTCTATAGGACAATTGTTTGGGGCAATACAGAAGCAAAGATAATGATATTAGGGAAAGTTGTAGAGGACTTGATGTTCAACAGATATATCGACACACAAGTGATTGATTTCTGGATGTACAAATTGTCAAAATCAGAATTTCAACTTCATTCAGTATTCATCTCTTCATCAGTATATGTAAGACTTTTTATATTATTTTTTATGATTATATTTGTTTTATGCATTCCATAAATTGCACACACAAATAACTTCACTATTATTATTCTCTGTTCAAGTAAAAGAAAAACAGATTCCTGCTTTGCAAACTACCATTTGCATAGAACTAAAAAAACTTTGATGCTATGCAAATAACATTTATATTATTTTTTATTTTGTAGCTTTATATGAGAATGGGCAGTGAGGAAAACGTGCAAAGATATCTTGATGATGTAATCATGAAAGTGAATGAAAACACACAATACATCTTTTTCCCTTTCAATACATCAAGAAGTGATGAGACCTTTGAGGGATTCCACTGGACCTTGCTCTAGTTTGATTGGTCTCAACCATAATGGATACACTATAATTCAATGATCCACCACACAAAGGAAAGGTGCTTAAATGATGCTGCAAAACTGGTAAGTTCAAAAAACTCAATTACTTAAATTTATAGATAAAAAGATAATATACATGAAACTAACAAAAGTTAAAACAATTTGCAGATGCAAAGAGCTCTAATTCCTATCAATGAAAGAAGGAGAATGCTCAAACTTGATATTGCTCCGACTGATGCACAAATTATAAGTATTCAATGCCAACAACAACAAGAATGGTAAGTAGAGAAAAAACCTTAACAAAAAAGACACATAAACTAAAATAATATTTAAATTATGATATACAATGTGATTTCCAGGCCAGATTGTGCCATGTACGTGTGCAAATATATGGAGGATGCGTTGAATGGAAAATTTGAGCTCAACACACCAGAAAAAGATGTAGTAGAACAAATGCAAGTTAAGCGTGCATTAATAACATATTATTTGTGTGGCGACCCTCATTTCAGCTGGAGTATAGAAGATGATCCAGAACATCTAATAGCAATTGTGGAAGAAGCAGAAAGGAACAACTAAATAATTGATAAAAAGAAGTTTTAAATTTTGTAAAGCATATAGATAGGGTCAAAAAGATACAAACAAGTGTTGAAAAGTTGTTTTTTTTTAGTTAGAAACAAAAACAATTACTTTTTGTTAGTTTACACAGGTACAATGGCTTGGGTGAAGCTTAATTACAGAAAAAGAAATAGTTTGAATGTAAAAAGAAGTACTTTATATGTTTTGCTTTGTTGAAAGAAAAATTATGAATGTAAACAGTTTGAATGAATATGATCATTTTGTTAATCTTTGAAATTTAAGAATTCTCTTCATTTAAATACACTTTGATGTTCTTATTTGCTTAGAAACCTTAAAATTAAGTACATTCAGCAATGCAAGTTCAAAATTGCATTAGAAAACTGAATGTACTAAGTTGTTAACAGTTCAAGTTAGCAATGCAAATTAAAAAATGCATGCACATTATAACAATACTGTGAGAACCTCAAATGTATACAAAAATAAGTACACTCAGCAATGCATGCACTAAATTGCATTAAAAGTTGAATGTACTGTGTAGTTAACCGTACAAGTTAATGATGCAAATTAAAAAATGCATGCAGAAAATGACAATGCTGTGAGAACCTAAATGAACTTAAATAAGTGAATTCAGCAATGCATTTACTAAATTGCATTATAATCTAAAAATACAAATTTAAAAATGCATATGCATATACACAAAGAAGTAACACTTTAAAAAGTAATTAAGTTTTCATCTATATAAAAGAGTATACTGATTATAAAAGAAATTCAAGAGTGGCTCAGAACTAGAAACAAAAGTTTAACAAGCAAATTACAACCCAGAATTCAAAATTAAAACAAAAAGTTCTTTAAAATAGTAAACTCCTAACTAAATCTATGTTGCACAAGTCGACCGATTGTGATGCACATAAGTCCTGCACCTGCTACAAAGCCTTTCTCTCTTTGAAGAAGAACCAGTGTTTGGAATCCTATTCACCCTAGGCATGCCAGGACCTTTCCGTGTATCAGGTGGCTCAATAGTAGCAACTTCAGAAATAACCCTTGGCATATCAAAGTTAGGAATAGGCTCTATGGCATATGAGTACGACCTATGGAAGTAATCTGAAGTGAAATAAGGATCAATGTAGTCGTACACAGACTCCCCAATAGACTGAATGCAGCAAACTGCACGTTCACAAGGAAAGCCTTGAATCTTCCACTGGTTGCAAGTACAAGAAGAACGACTCAAGTCAACAGACTGAGATCTCTCAGAGTGAACTTCATAAACAAATTCACGTGACTTTGAAACCCTTCATGTTCGACCAGCAGATATCTTCTCTTCAAGCTTCTTCTCCAATTCAGGACAAAGGATAGAAGTCCAGCCAACGGAAATTTCACGACGATCAGACATCAGCATCATCACCTTTGAACGGATTTGATCAACCATCGCTGTAATTGGAAGATAACGTTCTTTGCGTATCCAAGCATTAAAACTCTCAGCAACATTTGAGCATAGCTCACCATAGCTATTACCAACAAAATAAGTATTGGCCCAGCATTCAAATGGGGTTCTATCACAAAAAGCCTGAACTGGATTACCACCCATAGAGAGCAAATCAGCCAATGCATCCTGAAATTGAGCATGAGTTGGAGCATAAACACACTTTGTAAACAAGTTTAAAATGTGATGTCGAAGAGGGTTTTTGCTAGACAAGGCAGAACGCAGATTGTTCTTCAGGTGCCAGAAACAATAGCTGTGTGAACAATTAGGAAAAACATCTTTTACATTATTAACCAATCCTGGATGACGATCAGAAATGAAGGTCAAACGCCTAACTGGAGAAACTACAGTCTTCAAATTCTGCAAGAACCACAACCAGTTCGCATCATCTTCTGAAACAACAACAGCATAGGCCAAAGGGAAAATACCTACAACAAGTAACAAAATATATTATATTAGAAATGAGAAAACAGAAAGCAAACTTAAAATAGCATAAAACAGAGAACCAATACAGAAGTAAAACGTTATCTTCCAAACACTGGTAATGCAAACTATAAGTTGCATAAAATGAAAGAACAAAGACAGAATAAAAAGTAATGCAAACTATCAGTTGCATGAGAACTACATAAAACAAAAACATAAGAGAAAGTGATGCAAACTATCAGTTGCATAAAACAAAAGAACAAAAATAGAATAAAAAGTAATGCAAACTATCAGTTGCATAAGAACTACAGAATGCAAATCTTAATATGCATTAAGAAAAAAAGGCAAATCTGATGAAGTGTACCTTCATTTCCATTCTTCCCAGTGGCAGCAAGTAAACAACCTTTGTATTTACTTTTCAGAAAAGTACCATCCAGAAAAAGCAGGGGCCGACAAAATTCAAAACCATGAATACATGCCTCAAATGAAATGAAAAGTCTCTCAAACTTATTTGTTACAGGATTGACTTCCAAAACCACACGACTGCCAGGATTTGTTCTTATCAAAGAACCAGCAAACCAACGAAGATTGGAGTAAGATAGCTTATCATCACCATAAATCTGTTTCAAGGCAAGTTCCTTACTAGCATATGCAAAATAGTAGCCCAAGGTGACTCCATAATCTGATTTGAAAATATCAACAATTTCCTTGGGCTTTATTAATGGCTTATCTCTAACTTGATTCAGAATCAAACTCTTCACAAGTTTTTTGTCATGGGAGGATTCCTACTATCCCTAAAACCAGAACCACAAGTATGAGCTGAATTCAACCTCTTTATCTTGAAAAGAGAAGGGTGATTCAAAGGGCAAGATGCATGAACCCTCCACTTACAACCAGTGACATCCTTCATACCACAAACAGCTGTAACCCTTGATTTATCATTCTTTAACATATGAACTTTAAACCAGTTTCAATTAAATACTTGAGAAGAGTAGTTCGAAACTGTTCAGCACCACCAGGGAAAGTCTGACCAACTGAATTTAGAAGAGTAGCCCAGTAGGAAGGCTTGAGTTGTTGCCTAACTTCACCTTGTTCATCATAATTCTGCACACAAGAAGAACTACTGTTGCAAGCTTCAGAATAAACGAGAGCATTGCAAGCAGACTCCACAACACTAACAATAATATCAAATGTATTAAGCTTCTTTGCAAAAACATAGGCGGCCAAAGACTGAAGCTCTGCATCTGTCTCAATCAAATTTTTCTTTCCATCGCGCAAAAAGGATAGCTCAATCGACAATGGAGATAATGAACTCCACTTCTGACAAAGAAATTTATTCACTTAACCAATAGTGCTACACAACCCAATGCGGAAGGCAATAGACTCCCTCCCATAACAAAATACAGCCAGAATTTCGAAATCCATGAAATTGAAAGAAAAACAAATAAAAATTAACAACATAAATGCAAGAACAATAAACAAAAAGCTATGTATATAACAAATTGCATAGTATAAAAAGAACAAAACAATAATGTAAAAACAATAAATAGCTAAGCAACTAAAACAAATATGAAAGAAAACCAATGAACTTAGCAAATAAAAAACTGCAAACTAAAATAAAAATGTTACAACAACAAATAACTTAGAAACATAAAGATGGAAATTAAGATTTGCATAAAAAGAACAAGAATTCAAATATAGATCTGCATACAAGTTCATGAAACAAAAACAAAACATAGTTTATAGATCTGAATACAAGCTCATGAAAAAAAAAACAAGATAATAAACGAAAAAGTGATATTAACATAGTAAACAACAAGAAAAGAATACTAAGTTGTTAACAGTACAAAATAACAATGAAGAAACAAAACATATTAAAGAAGAGATCGAAAACTTACTTCAAAAACGAAAAAACTTCAGAAAAAAGAAGAACGATCTGCTTGATCTGTAGAGCTCTGGAAGCAAAATAATAGAAAAAAGAGTGATAGTGATCAACTCTGAACTTGATCCGTCGAACAATGTAGTGCTCTGAAAGTTTTTCAAAAAAACTGAAAATACAAAACAGAATCCTATATATAGATGTAACTGAGGGTAAAAAGAGAAATTAGAAAATAACAAACACAACACGTGCAACAAAAAAAATAGCAACTGAACGTGAAAAATGAAAACACGGAAGTCCTGAGCGTTTAATCTATAAAAATGGAGGGCTTTGAGCCCAATAATGTGTAAATTTTAGAGTAAATTTAATTTACCCCCCCAAAATTAATAGCTAATTGAACTTCCCCCCTCAAAGATTGAAAATTGAACTTTCCCCCTTTAATTGACAGTTTCCGTCAGAATGTGCATATGTGACTCACACAGTTTTTCTAATGACTAGAAAGCCCATCACGCGTGAAACACCACCATTGGCCCTTGTTGGTTCCATTGTCGACCATCACCGTCCCTTACAACTCCGTTCAGAAAAAAATAAAAAATTACTCCTTCCCCTACCACCCCACACCGATGGGTAAATTTTTCAGGTCCTTTCTCTCTAACCTCTCTCCCCATCTCTCCCTTATCTCTTACAGATTTGAAAAGATCTGGAAAAAAAAAAATCATGCCTCTCTTTTCACAGATCATAGAAAGAGGCTGAAACTGAAAAACCTTCACAGTTCTTCACCCAAATTCAAAGTGAAGATCAGAAAAAAAAACAAATACATAAGAAAAAAATTATAAAGAGAAAAAACCCAATGTGATCCTTCATTTCTACTAAAATGGGTTTAGTCTGAAATTGAAACCTAGAAGATAAAGTTTCAAAACCCATCTCTCTAACTCTTTCTCTCTCTTTATGTTGCCCTAACCTTAAACCTTAAAAATAATGGAAAAATGTCTACAAGGAGCAGCAGATCCGAAAAGGTGAACATAATATTTCAGCAATTCGACATGAATAAAGATGGAGGTCTTAATAGAGAAGAAATGGCTTCCCTTGTTGTTGTTGTAAACCCTAGAGTTAAGTTTTGTTTTTTCTTTTGGAGAACTAAGGTTTGGTTTTGGTTTTTTTTTTTAATTACTTTCTCTCACCCACTTCCCCTCCCACCGAGATGAGTAGATGACCTGGGAATTTCCAGGCCATCTCTCCCCGCCCTCTCTCTCTCTTTCTCCCATCCCTCTCTCTCTCAACCCCTCTCCCTGATCTTTTAAGGATCTGATAAAAAATTCAGATCTGAAGAGTTTGAGACTATGGCACTGGCGCAACAAAAATACATCAATGGCCGCAGTCTCAGTCGATGAAGAAGAAGATCAAGATGGTGGTTTTTTGAGTTGATAGATGGTTTTGGGGGAGGTGGTGGATTTGGGACGATAGTAGTTTTGGGTTTTGGGAGAGGGTAGGTTAGGTATTATGAATTTTGGTTAAGTGAATGTTATGGGTATTTTGGTCATATTAAATCACGTGCCACCCACACGCACACATTCTAACAGAAACCGACAATTGAAGGGGGAAAGTTTAATTTTCAATCTTTGAAGGGGAAAGTTCAATTAGCTATTAATTATAGGGGGTAAGTTCAATTATCCCTAAATTTTATTGCTGGGATTGACTGGCGTTAATCCCTATCAAAATAATTTTCAAATGGGACTGAACCGTGATTCTCCCAAAAAATAATTTAAAAATAAATAGAAACTGTTAGTTTGCAAAAAAAAAATTGAAAAGTAATTGTCTAAAAAAAATTTATTTTCTTGACTTCTTTCTTGGGCACTAGGGTTTACCTGCTTAGGCTTCGGTTTTATTTTCTTGACTCTCCTTTCTACGGCACTAGGGTATGATTCCTCTCTATCTCTGTGTATATTGTATATACAAATTATAACCACGGTCTTGGATGGCTGATGTAACTTTCTTGGCTGTTTTTTTTTTCTGTTTCTGGTTTCCAGATACCATCTAGTCTTCTCTGTGTTTCGTTTTCTTTATATTTAACATATGGATCGTTCGATATCAATGGAGAATCTTAACCTGGAGATTATATTGGAAATACTTTCTTGGTTACCTGTTGATTCAGTTTTTCGGTGCACACAAGTATGCAAAACCTGGCGAACTCTTCTTCGCCTTAATAAAACTTACTTCGCTGATATGCACTATCGTCACCAACTACAATTACTGAACCAGCTTGATGATGATCATCAAAAGTATAACAGCCATTCTAATATTAATATTGATGTTGCTGCAAAGGTAGGCGCGGGTCTTCTTCTCTTGGTTATGGAAACGATTGATGATGGCAATAATCGACTATTTAATAGTATAAGCAAACTTCACTATGGGGAATTTTATGATGATGATGAACAGTACTCGTACAAGAAACTTATTATAAGCAGGATTGAACGGATTCCACATTACGATGACATCAATGCCGATGAGGCTGTTTCATGCAACGGTTTGATTTGTTTCTTTGTAACATACCCTACGTATGATCCTATCTACATCTATAATCCCATCACTGGAGAATACGTCGAGCTTCCAAGATTACAAGGAGAATTTTCGGTGAATTATTGCGTAGTGAGCGGATTCGGTTACCATCCTTCCACTAATAAGTATAAGGTTGTTCAAATTATGTATCATCATTGCTTCTTCAAAAAGAACAAACCCTCGGGCCAACTAGTACATGTATTTGTATACACTCTTGGAGATGGCAGTGGGTGGAGATACAAAGGAGAAATTCCATATGGACTGCATCAAGTAGGTCCGGGTATCCCTATCAATGGAGCTCTTCATTGGATAGCTGATGATGATTGGAAGATTGTGACCTTTGATTTGGCAGATGAGAAGTTCAGTTCGCTCCCACCACCACTTTGTGTCCGCTCTCATGACTCGTGGGACCTTTATGAACTCCAGGAGATGGGAAGATGTTTGTGTTTTGTTCGTCGAAATGTGCAACATGAAAGCATGGACATATGGTCATTAAATAAGAAGAAGAAGAATGATAGTTATGGCACGAAAGAGCAGAAAGATCACTCTTTGAGTTGGACTAAGGAGTTCAGTATATCATGGAAAGGTTTGTACAAGAATGAGGGTAAGAGGTTCATACGATTCGCCCTAACAAAGAGCGGTAAACTTTTATTGCATTGCAGCAATGAAGAGATTCTCTTGCTTTATGACCCGAAAACTGGAACTAACAAAAAACTTCTGAATGATAGTACGGATTTGGTGTTTTTGTATGCAATTCCTCACATGAACAGTTTTGTTTCATTGAAAGCTCTAGGAGAAAATTCTATTACGATATGAAGAAGCAGAGCCAGAAAGGTTGCTAATACTGATGTAATCATTTTAGCATCACATCAGTACTCCTCTAATTGATATTATTTTTGTCATTTATTTATATCTACTAAGTGGAGGCTCGTGCATTCTGCTCATGTGCTTTGCATTCATATTAGTCAGAATGCACATTTTCTTGGGTTGATGATAGTTGTATTTGAATGACGAATAGTTGATATTGATGGTTGTGACTCGCACACTATATGTATTATCACCATATATAATTCAATGGCTAACACTCAAGCTAACACTTATAACCCCTTGGTGTATGTCCAAAAAAAATTCAGTATCTTAGAAATGTAGTTTGGTTCCATTACTTGGTGTCAGAAAGAGAGAACAGTAATTCGACTCTTTTAATGCTACTGAGCTAATTGGAGCCTTCTCATTGACTTTCTCTAGTAGTGAAACAGAATGTAAACTTGTGCTGTAAAGTTCAGTTTCAAGAGTATTTATGCATTGGAGATATAGTGTCAGAGAAAATATTGGTGCTAGCTGATCATAATTGAATCGCTTTTCTAAGGGTGCATGGTTTCTCCTATAGGGAAACTAGGATCCGTTGGGATTTTTCTCTTCCTTGTTCGATGAAACTATGTCGTGCAGGCAAAATCAGATTTTATTTCTCTGCTTCTTCTATTTTTGTTCTTCGTACGTAACTGTCAATCAAATATTTCTAGGCATTTTTCGTAGTAAAACAATCCAGGACTTTGGCAATAACTATGTAGCAGTAAAAGATTTGTGTTTGTTGGATCTTTTTTGTGAGAATGTGTGTAAGACTAAATGGAGAGATGTTTCCTTCAGTATATATAGCTAGGATATCTGTAGTTCTTAAATCTCAGTTCATTCATAGTTGAAGATTAATGTTTTAGAAAATTTGAGCATTTCAATCTACACTCCATTGTAAACAATCAAGGACAGAAAGGCCTTTCTTTGTAACTCTATAGTGGTAGTAGTATTACCAACTTCCTCCCCTGTTATTCAATTCTTTGATTTGGATCCCTATATTCACCAAATTAAGCACAATATAGTTTCGTGGTAGTTTTATTTGGACTATAAATTCATTTACAGCAACTGTGGTTTCTTGTTCAATTGGTGGTATGATTGGCAGAACTCAGTAAATTTTATATACCCATTTGAAATATATTCAAAATAAGATATATAATATATACACTATACACAGTTTCATCTCAAAGAAAGAGAAGAAGATCGATTGCATTTTCTTTGTAGTTGTGATTAAGAAAATGATTTCACGAGCCCGAGCTTAAAAGTTTTTTTAAGCTCGACCCATGCATAGCCATTGGATGTGTTGACAGTTATAGACGTGTACTAAGGAAGTGAACATCTTTTCAAAATTGCTGTGTATAGGTCGGTCTTAAAAGTTTTTTTAAGCTCGAGCTCGTGAAATCGGGACTCTTGTGATTATATACTAGGTCTACAAGAAAAAGAACAAAACTGTAAGTAACTAATTAGCTGAATATTATTTGTATGTAGAGGATTTATGAATTCCCAAGGACAAAAAACTGTTTGTACAATCCAACTCAAGACTTGTATTCTTGATCAATTTAGCTTAATTTGTATACTCTTGGAATTTGAATTGTTCCATGTGTTCAATTTGGGTTATTAATGTACCCTGCTATGTATCTCTGCTTCTTCACTCTTTGATCTTCCTTTTGTCTAAATCTAGAGTAGACTTCCCATGAACACACAGCATCGATAGACCGTGGAGTATTTGTAGATCAGTGTATGTGTAATAAGAATATAGAGAAATAGTACTTTTCTGGCTTCTAAGGGAATGAAAACACCAGATTATGTGGGGTTTATAAGGAGATAATCGAAAGCTTGATTTTCATCATGTAGATCATCTTCACAAAAACACATCATTCTAACACTTTTAACCTCATCAAAATTTGGTTGCAAATTGATGGTGAAATATAATTTTAAAAACCTTCAAACTTCAAAGAACAGTATGAATTTTTATGAGGATGACTGATGATGTAGACGAAGAGTACTGATTATCCATGAAAAACATCAAGCCTTAGATCATCTCCATATATACCCCACAGAAGCAGTGTAGTAAAGAATGGGGTGTGAATAATTGAAAGTGGGGTGCAATTAAAGTAATTGTCAAGTTTTGTTTTCTTGACTTCCTTCTACGGCATTATTAGTTAGGGTTTACCTGCTTAGGCTTTGGCTTTCCTAGAAGTTGCTTCCTAAAACGGCATTAGGGTTTACCTGCTTAGGCTTTGGTTTTCCTATAAATTGCTCTCTATATATTGTATATTGCATATTTACAGAACCAAATATATATATATCGATGGAGAAGCTTAACCCAGTCCCAAAGATGATATTGGAAATACTATCTGCAAAACCTGGTGATCTCTCATCCGCCTTAATAGATCTTACTTTGCTGATATCCACTATCGTCACCAATTAGAATTACTATACCAGCTTGATCATGATCATGATGATGATGGTGGTCCTGCTAACAAGGTAGGAATGGGTCTACTTTTCTGGGTTCAAGAAAATGCGATCCCCGAACTAGATCTCCATGGGATATACGGTGAAATAAAATCAATTCACTATGGGAATGATAATGAGATTTATATTATTGATGATGAACAGCAACAGCAGCAGCAGTACTCATACAATAAATGTGTTACAAACAGGATTGACAGGATTCCCATTTGGTTGCAACAACATTACCACATTGCCTATGATGTTGCTTCATGCAACGGTTTGATTTGTTTCTTCATGTCATATTGTTTCGGCTATGAACTTACGTATATCTTTATCTGTAATCCCATCACCGGAGAATACGCCGAGCTTCCAATATTACCCACAATAGTTTCTGAGCAATGTAAAGTAGTTAGCGGATTCTGTTACCTTCCTTGTTCTAATAAGTATAAGGTTGTTCAAATTATGTATGATCACAGCAACTACGAAAGGAAAAGACCCTCCTCCATCCAACTAGACCATGTATTTGTATACACTCTCGGTGATTCCAGTACTGGGTGGAGATACAAAGGAGAAATAGCACACACGTAACTATCAGAGCCGGGCATCCCTTTAAATTGAGCTCTTCATTGGCTGGCCGACGATGATTGCAAGATTGTGACCTTTGATTTGGCGGAGGAGGAGTTTCGTTTGCTCCCACCACTACCTTGTGTCAGTGATCCGCGTAGCGTTTATTATCTCCGGGAGATGGGAAGGTGAAGGTGTTTGTGTTTTGTTCATTTAGATGTGCAACGTCAAAGTGTGGACATATGGTCATTAAAGAAGAAGAAGAAAAAGAAGAATGGTAGTTACGACACGAAAGAACAGGAATACATGAACTCTTGGAGTTGGACTAGGGAGTTCAGTATATCATGGAAAGGCATGAACGACATTTATGAGTATGAGAGTTTCATACCATTCACCCTTACAAAGAGCGGTAAAGTTCTATTGGTGTCCGTCCATGGAGAGATTCTCTTTCTTTATGACCCGAAAATTGGAACTATGAAAAAACTTATGAATGATGGTAAGGTTTTGAAGTTTTTTGGCGCAATTCCTCACATGAACAGTTTTGTTTCATTGAAAGCTCTAGGAGAAAATTCTTTTACAGAATGAAGAAGAAGCAGAAGATATGTGTGAAGATTAGCAAACAAGCTGAAGGAGTACTAGAACCAGAAAGCTTGCCAATACTGATCTAATCATTTTAGCATGTATGAAGTTTGAACTTACTCCTCTAATTGATATTCTTTTCTCATTTACTTATATCTAGTAAGTCTGCTCATGTTCTTTGCATTTATATTAGTCAGAATGCATATCGGCTTGCGTTGATTCCTGTGAAAGTACTATTATATGTTCGATGAAACTAGGTCGTACGGGCAAAAATCTGATTTTATTTCTCTGTTTCTTCTATTTTTGTTTGTAGTAGGTAACTAGCAATCGGATTCTAGGCATTTTTCTTAGTAACAATCAAGGACTTCATCGGTAACTATCTAGCACGCAGTAACATATAGATTTGCATTAGTTGGATCGTTTTAGTGAGAATGTGTGTAAGACATGAAAAGGAGAGATGTTTCCTTCAGTATAACCAGGATCTGTAGTTCTTAAATCTCAGTTCATTCACAGTTGAAGATTAATGTTTTAGAAAATTTGAGCATTTTAATCTATACTTCATAGTAAACAATCAAAGCTAGAGGCCTTAATTTCCTGGTAACTCTGCAGCAGTATTAGTTTGATCTTTTTAATGACAATGTGGGTAAGATTTGATTTGGATGGATAGATGTAGTACTAAACTATCAACTTCCTCCCCTGTTATTCAATTCCTTGATTTGGATCCCATTAATTAGTTTCACAGCAGTTTTATTTGGATGGATTAAACAACAACAGATTCACTATCTTCTCATGTATTTCTTTATTCAATGCACACATCGATCTCGATGCATTGTGGTGTTAAGACCCATTGGGCCTAACTCTCCTTCAAAACCGGCTTACAAGGAGATGGTTGCCCAAGGCTTATAAACTTCACAAATCCAAAGTGCCCAGGCGATGTGGGATAATACTAACACTCCCCCTCAACGCCAGGGCTGGAGCCACTCGGCACTCCCCCTCCACGCAGGGCTAGAGCTAACAGACCCGACCCATTCCTGAGACACCTTGCTCTGATACCATGTTAAGGCCCATTGGGCCTAACTCTCCTTGAAAATAGGCTTAAACATGGTATCAGAGCAGGGTGTCTCAGGGATGGGTCGAGTCTGTTAGCTCTAGCCCTGCGTGGAGGGGGAGTGTCGAGTGGCTCCAGCCCTGGCGTTTAGGGGGAGTGTTAGTATTATCCCACATCGCCTGGGCACTTTGGATTTGTGAAGTTTATAAGCCTTGGGCAACCCTCTCCTTTTAAGCCGGTTTTCAAGGAGAGTTAGGCCCAATGGGTCTTAACATGTGGAACCAAATTCCATTAATTTCATGCTAATCGAGCAAATGGACATGACATGAATCCATTAAACATATAATCATTAGTGCACTGTTTGAATGAATGAATTAAAGGACTAGACTCACAACTGAATTCATAAGTTCCATGGTTCTTTAGAATTTAAACATACATTAATCAACTGAAGATGATACTGTTTTTTCTTCTTACATTGAATTTCTTTACTCCCCATCAGCTTCCAGCTCTTCTTCACTGCTACTTCTTTGCTGATTCTCTGCTTCTTCTCTCTTTGATATTCCTTTCGTCTAAATCTAGAGTAGAATTCTAAGGAACGTGCAGCATCGATAGAAGAAGATGGAGTAATAGTAACAGCTGGTTTTCGAAGTTATCCCTAGCTCTTTTGGAGAGGATTTGAGGAAGATTATTTTTTATGATAAAAATGGCAAAGCCTATACTAAATGAAATTCTTAATTTATTTTTTGTTTGGTTAAGGTCTCCTTAACCCCGGCTTACCTTCCAAAAAAAAATTGGAGGAAGACTGCTCTTCTGGCCTCTCTTCCCAGTCATATAGGCCATCCCGCCACCGGCAAAGAATCTGAACCTAAGTAACCAGAGCGCGGGTCGGAGCGGGAACGAAAGTGGGAGCGGGAGCGTCAGAGCGGCCGATTAAAAAATGTTCTTAGTTCTAAAATACCTTCGGAGCGGGGGCGTCGGAGCGTAGTTTGGAGCGGGAGCGTGAGGTTCCAGAGCGGGAGCTTCATCCCTATACCAAGGTTTGGGTTACTAAATGAGGACGTTGAGGACAACCTATTTTTATTGATCAAAGGAGGAGGTGATAAAGATTGTCTTTGCCTAGTACGGTAGTAGAAAATGTCGTACAAGGCTTAGTGTTTTCTGTCTCTATATAAGCCCACATTTGCCCACCCTTAGTAATAGTAGTTTGCCATCAGCATCTCATGTGACCATTAACCCACAAGTAGTACTAGACGTCCTCTCAGTATTGTTATTAATATTATTCAGATTGCGGCCATGAACAGATTCATCATCAAAAGTTGCATTTTGGTCAGTATCTGCTTTCTTGTTCTCTCATTGATCATCAGAATCAACTGACAAGGAGGAATAGGGGATGATGATGAGGTGATTCTTCTTGAGTTATGGATTTTGATCATCATCTTCTTGTTGAAGATGGTTTACTTCTAAGAAACAAGAACGTGGAGCAGAGTAGGAACGTGATTAAAAAGTATTTCTAGTTATAGAATGTTATCGGAGTGGGAGTCAGGGCGTGGTTTGGAGCTGGATCATATATACCACGATTCTGGTTATTAAGGGCGGGGTTCTTCTCCTTTTTCTTTTTCTCTGCAGCAGCATCCGATCTGATGAACTTGATTGTTAGTGGTCTGTTCCTCTTCTTCATCATCGGGTTTCCTTCCTTATTAGAATTACAAACCAATAATGTCTGCTGAGATGAGAAACCAGTACTACTTTCTTGCAGGTGTTCCTCGCAATTTTTCAAACGAAATTCAAATGGGTGCGCTTCTTCGGATAATCCATCATGAATAGAGAAGCTTGTAAATTGAAAGTTGAAAGGGTTGATGAGGCAGTGGTTAACGTGTGGGACCCACCAAACCCAATCCCAACCATCCCCCAAAATTCCTGTCGGGTATTGCCAATTGGTTTTTAATATTGGCTTTCATTATTCACACCCATATTAAGAATACAAAAATGACATCTATGCAATGGCAATCTCCAGCTCTTAATCCGAAAATGAAATGAAGGCCACATACTAAATAGCCAAAGTAAAGAGTAGAAGCGCGAGAGGAGCTCCTAATTAAAAATTGACCCTAGCTCAAGAGAGCCTCGGAGCGAAACTGCAGAGTACAATTCAGGAGAGAGAGAAATTCCAGATCAGAAGTGTCACCACTTTACAACGGTTCCGACTAAACTAAACTACATACATTACATCTCCATGCTATGCAAAAATAAAAGAAAGGGGAGTCCAATTTTATTCCCCATACTTAAACGTGAATCAACAAAACCCACAACTTCCATTGGTTGTTTTTATATTGGCTCAGTGTACTTCATACTAAGTCATGGGTTTTGCACACAAAGCACGTTAAGAATGGATGAACAAATTTCAGACTCAAGAAAGGGTCGTCAATCTTCCATTAAAGTCCGCAAGCTAATTTGAAGAAGAAGAAAGAGGAGAGGGAGAAAATGACAATAATTGTACAATAGGGGGGCAAGAACCGCAGGTCAGGGAAGAGACTACATAACAAACATGAACAGCGCAGAGGACATGAACATCATTCATCATCTACAACTGCCAGAAATGGCTTGAACAACTAACATCATGGCTCATCCCAAGATTAAACTCATCATCTATCCCCCCCCTTCCACCTGCTGCTGCAATGTCGTCGTGGTAAAACTGTATTCCCACCGCCCTTGCATAGAAAAAAACTGAACCAGGCTTGCTTCCCAAGATGATTCTCGACCTCCCCGGGTAATTCTTGGATCCCCCACAGTAGGAACCCTAAAGGTCAAATGGGATTCCTTTGTTGGATTCACACCCCGCTCATGGGGATCCCATCTGGTTCGGTTTTTGGACTCAGCTGCTGAGTCACGAAAAAAATTTGTAGGATAACTAATAATTTAACCATGATGAGGTGGAGGCCTGAAATTGGGTGTTACATATGGAGAAGACTTATCATGAGCCATTGGAGTTTGCAGGAGTGGATTCCATCGATCAAACACGATCCTCCCTCCCCTGCCAATCCGTCCACGATAACAATATTTCGGTGAAGATGCACCACCATTCTCCATTGGAGGATTTGGTGGCGGGACGATCCCTGCAGTGGCCAACTTTCCTGGATCTAGAGGTCTTGTAAACAACAAAACTGGCTCATGTGGGTCCTGCATTAGTTTCCCATTGAACATAGAGAAAAAAGATCGTATCAGGCAATGCACCTTCCATAGGAGACAAAAGGAAATGAATAAAACTTGCTAAAACTTGCAGAAACAAGGTTTTTTCTTTTCTTTCTTTTTCCAGGGGAGCAAATTTCAGAAAGTTGTGTAAATTTAAAGTGGTGGTCAAGTGGCGCTAGACAGACAATAACAAAGATATAAATCTATCTTCCTTTCTTACAAAACATTTTGGGGAAACTAAAACAGCAATATTTTCATTGCAAAGTTTGAAATTCGAGAGATTGTATCTAATTAGAATACATTGATACTAGAGAAAATAGTGGAGAGTGGAAGGGAGAGATTTTACGTTAACACTGTAATGATAATAATAAAATAATATTCCTAAATAATAATAGTAATAATATTTCAAGTGGTTTAAATATAATAATAAAATCCCTAAATAATAAAAAACAAAATCATGGATAGCATACAAGGGAGAGATGTAAGACATGCAAATAGGAAATATCATGATAAAGAAGAGCACTAACTAACGTTTCGAAAAAAAGACCACTAACTCGCCACATGGTAGAAAAGCAAAACTAAGGCGCTTGCTTTAGGGAAGTTTTATGAGAAACAGATAGATTGAAAAACAACTCAAAAGTCGGTAGGAGATGTGTATACCCTTTTTTGGAGCCATCCCTGATGCAGAGGTGGTCTTCTGTTCATGCGACCCGTTGGCACCATCATCAGCTTGGAATCCATGAAAGGCAGATTCTGTGCTGCAGCTGGTCGAGCACTACGAGGGTGACAATTCGTAAGGTCATCTGAATCGAAGAAATCATCCTCAGATCCGAATTTGGGTGGGTAGCCCCCCATAAATGCCAAGCCATCTTCAATAAGCTGAGTCTCATGCTGAGGTGGAGAAAACTGAAACTTGTTAGTCAACTTCGCAAAAAAATTTGTAAACACACCAAGACTACAAGTAGATGAAGTCATGAACTAAGAAGTCCTATTCAATTCTTATAAACAGTTACATTATATCAAGGGACATATCTCTTCCGATCCCCATCCTTCAACACAAAGCAATTCAAAAGGAAAAACATCAAGGAAAAAATATTTTGTGAACCTTGAGATCTGTGACGAACAAAATGAAATTGAATTGGTAAGTAAGAAACTGCGATGGCATGACCCTAATCCCAGGATCCATATGGTGTTTTCTATAGTGAATGGAGCAGAATCTCTCATGGATTCGGACAAGTGGTCATGAGGCCAGGGTCTGCTAACCCAGTGTCGCGTGTTCGACACTCCTACCATGAATAACTTGGGGTAAAATTCAGGAAGGCAGTAACTCCAGAGAAATAGTCCTGATGGAGCCAATACACGGAATACCTTCATGGCTTCATCATAAAAGAAATTTTGAAAACTAAAAAATAAAAAAAGAACCCTCTAATATGATGACATCAACTTAAAGGAGAAAATTCTCTTTCAAACCCATTATCAAGAAATTATAATTTAATCATACTTCTCATTCACGCATTCAGAAGTACCAATGCTCAACTTAACTCTGCTCTCCTCAAGGGAGATCTGGAAGGTGTTTACTCGGTATAATGACCAAGATGCAACTTCATACATACTTCATTGGAATAATTATGTTGAATAGTTTGGGCTTTTAATAACGTCTAAATTTTTTATGTGATATCATAAAAAAATGATAAGCAAATTGCAGGACACAAGTTGAGTTAAAATCTGAAGTCAAAACAAGGTCATCAAAAAAAAAAAAAAGAATGCTGAGTTCAGATTTTAAGGTTTACAAATTGTTTAATATCATGACAAGATGACAGCAATAGGACTGTCTGCATGCCATAGATCATAGCAAGCACGCATGATTGCAGCATCAAACTCTATTTTTATTTTTTTGCAGCATCAGCATCAAGCATTATGCAATTATTTGTATAAAGCGTTGTGCTCAATATCCTGAGCTTAAAGAAAATATATCCAGTCTCTTTGTTTTACGCCTTTGTAAGTCCATTAGGAATTCCAGATAAAATTTGGCATATTGGGCCTTGCTATACAAGCTTTATACAAAAGAAATCTATTACTTGCATTTCAAAGAAATACACAGCCAACAAAAAGATGATGAAATATAATTTAAAATGTATACCTTGTACTTGGTTTGAATCCGTTGAAGGCTAATCTCACTCTCCATAACCTCTCTTTTCTTCTCTTCCCTCTGCAAACAATGTTTTACCGGGCTATAATTTGTTTTCTAAAGATCTTAATGACCCACATATGACTGTATGTGCAAGAAAGTATAAGGGAGATCTTACACTGTCACCAGAAAAAAAAAAAATAAGTACCTTAATCAAAGCCTCTAGTACTGTTTTGGCCTGGTCCAGGTTGCGCCTGACCTGAATTTAACAAAAGTACAAACATAAATAGTCAAGAAGGAACACATGAGCCTTTATGTAGGTCTGATTATTTTCTGACAATCAGACGATATTAGAAACATATAAACTGCTCCAAAAGATGAATGAAGTACCACTTAAATTATTTTGCAACAAAGAATTGCCCTGGACGACTTGGAATCATTTTCTATTTGTCTTTTGCATTACAAACTTTATGTGTTTAGCATTAATTGTTCATTTGTTGGTCGTCTCAGACATATACATAAGATTTGAAGGAAAATGCTCTGCTTTACGTTTGTATGCAACTATTTTGAAGGAGCCAGGCCATCTGTAAAACACTTGCTGCTTTAGCGGTTTGGCTTAGTTTGCATAAAAAGACAAAGAAATCAAAAGATTTCAGTTGAATATCTATAAGTTGGTGACACCAGGATTACTAGGTATGGCAACTCATTTAACCAAGCACAGGGCAGAATGGATTTAGCCTTCCTGGTGAGTCCCCATATTTAGACTTTTATTTACAAATTAGACAGTACTTCATTCTTCTCTCTTCTACATCTTTCCAGCATATACCATCATACTGCACAAGGTTGAGTTCACCAAATATGTTCCCACTATGGCTCCCATGTAATAATCCATATCAGCAAAATCACCCATTAAGCTGATTGCATCTTTTGCCTCATTCTTTTTCTTTCTTTCTTTTTTTCTTTTTTCCTGTTTTTATCTGATCAATTCTTTCACCTCACTATTTCTACTCAAGGGGATTTCATTACTATCACGAACTGTTGATGAGCATCAATGGCAACATGCTATTGAAATCCCATGCCATAAGGGATTTTCCTGCGAAAAGACAAGTGCCCCATTGCCTAGCTATGCTGAGAGAGAGGTGGTTTAAGTTTGAAAGGCAGGAAAAAGGTTTTTCTTGTTAGTAGGATTAAGGGAAAGATGAGGAAAGGAGAAAAGGCCGAACAAAGGTGGGAAATCTATTAAGAAAGGTTAACAAAGGCTTCAAGATAAATCTCTTCCAACCAAGTCAATTTTGAAATATAATGTGCAGTAATTTGGACTCACAATGCTAAAGACTTTTAAGTCAGAAGCTGGTGGCCTGAATGCAACTCATTATGTAATCCAGGTGTACACGCCATTTAGGGTGTTGTTGGAGATAACTAATCCTCAATTAAACATATTTCTTGAGCCAAAGATGTCAAAAGTTCAAGCAAGGCAAAGGATAGATCTCTGGTGTGGGCTTTAAGATTCTTCACCAAGTTCAAGGCAAATAACTCGTGTATCATTACTTAGGCATCTATAGAGGTGGAAGTGTGGAACAACCATCACAGCTATATAAAACCATCGATCAAATACCAATGACATCGCCGAGTCACTGCCCTAAAAAGGTGTACATAAAAGTAATAACCATGAGACATTCTATTTCCTAAGACTTACCTCGCTATTAACTTTCCCCACCGCCCTGAAAATGTCTTTGACAATTATTACTAGATGTGAATAAATCAATAAATTGTTTTCTAATAACTTCTAGACTAGACAGTAGATGGCTAAGTTGGTAATGTTTTTGAGTGCTAAGACCGCAACTTGGGTTCAAACATGCTTTCACATGATAACTACTAGCTACTAACCCCTTGCTTATAGAAAAACAGGAAAAAAAAAAATTGGTTTACTAACTCAACACTAGACGTGGGTTCAAACATTCAAGTATTATAGTCTACTATCCAAGAATAGTCTTCACTATATTTACAATGCCATTTCCTGTGGTTCTTGAACATGTTTTTTTTTTTTTTTTTTTTTTGAGAATTATATCCAAAACAATTAGTGTACTGAAATTGTTCATAAAGCAAGCATTATTCTACTAGTCAATTATTAAAGATCCTCAAACCATACTCTGAATGGTATATGAATAATATACCCAACTTAATTTGCAGCTATAGACAAGAAGAAGCTTCAGGTGTTTCCAACATGAATGGTACAGTACTTTAAGGACCAGTAAGAAAATCGATAAGAAAAGAACAGTAAAGTCAAAGCGTGCAAACAAGTTTAACATAGACAAGCATCAATCCGGGAAAAAAAAAAAAAAACAGAAACAGTAAGCTTCAGCAAGATGCAAAATAATCCATTAAGCATATGAGACAGACAACAATGAAAGAGCTGCTATGAAGGAACACATTACAGTGGCAGAAATCACAAGGAAGATATGAGTAAATAAAAGCACCAATTAACATAAACAGCAAAATAGTCTTTCCCATTGAAATGCCAACTGAGCTCTAATCTTGCTTAAATTATTCTATCTACTAACGGCGATAGTTCCCAAATGCAATTTCAGTCCATTGAAGGCCAAAGTTAGCATTTAGGTACTGATCATGGTGTTTACCTGACGTAGCTTTTCAAATGATTGAACATTGTTCTCCCTCCTTTGCATCTAAAAAGGAACAGATGATTATACGAGAATTAACAAATCTGATTGCTGCTATTTCCTCAAATAAAAAAATTTAAAAGTTTATTTACTGGAAATTCAAAAAGAGAAGAAACCAACAAGGACCAGCAATACCTACCCTTCGTGTGTGTAATCGGTGGGCTTTCTCCCTTGGCCTAAATACATTGTAAGGATTGGTATCATTAACTGGTGGAGGGGGCTGCAAGGGCGAAAGGAGGTCACACTTAAATTAGCAGGCATGTCATGTAAATTTAAAACGAACTATTTCACAGAACTTTATAATAAACAGCATGAATATAAGTTGAATAGTTAATAAATTTGCTTCTATAGTAACCACTACCTCTAGAACTTCTTTTCTAACTCAAAACAAAATAAGCCTTAATAACCACTACAAAAGTTTCAATAAACAAATATCACTGCACATCGTAATGGACTCAGAGGAGAGACTAGGATCAAATAGTTCCCCAGTTTTTTAGAACCATCACAAGACCCAAAGATCCATGTTCCAAGGTATGGAAGATCTTTTATAGCTAAATTGGTTATTTAATTCTTGTTAAACGCTTCAACAGATAGTAATTTCCAAGTAAAAGAATCATTTAATCTTCAGTACTTTCTGTTTTCCTTTAACATCCTGTTTTATTCATTGTCAACCACATAAAAGAATGAACACAGCAGAAAAAGGTACTAGGATACCATTCAACCTCTTTAAATAACAGACACAGGAAACAACACTTGCTCATTGGGCCATGATTCAGAAGAAGAATTCCAGTTTAAACAAGTGATGGAACTCACCTGCAACCGACGAAGAATAGGCTTTTGCCACCGGTCTCGCTGATAAAAAAGAAGAAAGCATGTATAAGAATTTAACAACATAACAAATAAGACACAAGGTGTTCCTAAATAAATCTAAAGCAAATAATTGCAAAATAAAATAGACACTCAACTATCTAGATACAAGATTTATAGAAACCACTACATGTCTACATGTGTATGCCACCTCTTATCACTAAACCCTCATGAAAATCTACAAAAACGCATAACATCAGCAAATATATTCCCAGAATCTGAGAAAGTACATAGTTGTTACTGATTCAAAACAAACCTTTGCTTTCCAGTAGTTATATACAGACTGGCAAATGGCATATCTTATGGATTGGGATTGCAGGAGCTGCAACACAAAGAAACATAAGCAGTCAGAATAAATTCAAATAGAACTCTCAAACAAAATAAGTTGACAAAAACAGGTTGGCATGAGACCACCAAAATGCAAATAAAACTATAGGAGTATAAATACACACATCAAAACAAACAAAACAATGTCAGACAGCGGCCTGTTATCATCACGCTTTCCTGAATCACCTCTGTTAAAAGTATGTCTACAACCATGGTTAAAATGCCCTGATATTTATTATAGGAGGTGATTCTACACACCCTGAATGATGCACAATATTAAACCTGGCTGATTATTTGGCAAAAGTACCCAAGATTAACCATTTTACAAGTTCGTAAAAAAAATGCATGAAAAATTTCCATGAATTCCAATTCACGGCGTAAAAGAGGATGAGAAGTGCATGAAAGAATGTCTAGTATACCCAATTTCTACACTGGCTTGCTTCTTAGAGGTCATCAAGTGTGAGGTGATAACTCATTTAATGGTCATAAATCAAAAGTGATAGAGATATGGGTTTAATCCAAGAACAAACTCTCCATAGGATACTTCCTTGACGTTGTTCTTATAGATAAAAGTCATTCCTCTTTGATTTCATACATAAATGCGTAAAAGCAATTGCTTAAAATTCTATGAGCATTTTTCAAACTTACTTTACTTTTTTTGTTATAAAATTTAATGAAAAGAGTTAAATTTTTGTTACTTAAACTACATTATTTTTTACTATTAGATGTAAATGTTGCTCACGCAATCTTTAGAATATTTCCATCAATATGGGGGTTAAGATGCGACTCGATATGGTTGTTTATCATGATCTAATGAACTATGGGTGTTTTTTAACATGCTAAACCTACCATTTTTGCTATATCAATGCTTTAAATTTTGGAAATAACTCTCTAATCTTCTCTAGTTTATCAATCTTTTGCAAAACTTCTCAATCTGAAATTAAACTTCCATGGATTATGAATTAACTGAAGAAAAACAAAGTTTATGGAGCTTTTCCTACTGCATCTGCAGAAAGCAAGGCAGTACATGTTCTGCAATAAGAAGTAGAGAATTTCAATAGATAAATATCGCTTCATCTAAAAAGAGTCAGCAAATGCCTTCTGAAAGCAAAAAATGTTGCTTTGTAACTTGTGTGTAATAAGCAAAACATACTAGCAAGTAAGACTAGATAATTAGGTATGGGTAATGATTTGGTGATGATTCCGTGTCATGACTGGCGATCTCCCTTCATGATAAAAATGCAGTAATGCCTTCTAGAAGCACCATCATCAACCAAACAACATTGGAAGAAAAAAGTTAAAAATTACAAGGCACGAGTAAAGAATTTTTTTCATTGACATTAGCAAGTAACTAGTCCTTTTCATGACAGGAAATAGGCATACTTGGGACGAGTCCAGATGAACAAGCATTGGAGGTTGTTAGACCTGCTGAAGCCATCTGATACCATATAAAAATGCCATCTTTCCATCGTCTCATTCAGAAAGAATATATGGACTTCAATCATATCCAACTTCATTGATTAATCGCGATAATGATTGAATAAATCGATTGATCTGAAATTTTGATTGAGCTTTTTGGCACTACTTCACTATATAAGAAGATCAGCTGGCCAACTTGAAATCATTCGGTTTCAATAGGAGAGCGATTTAATGATATCTCTCCCTGACTTGTATTGGACTCTTGGAAACCAAAGAAACAATCATGTGTGTCGAGAGAGAAAACCTCGGGTTGATGCTTTCTATAATCAACTACTATCATTCTACGCACTTCTGCCTTCAGTGTTTGGGAACCAACATCCATTTCCTACACTGGAAAACTCAAACCTATCTTCACTAGTACTCCCCCACAAACTGTGTAATCCAACAAGGTCGGCAGTGGAGGCAGTATTGGGAATTTCTAAGATCCAACATCTTTGTCTTTATTGAAATATGATACTTTATCCAAACCTAAAAAAGCTAAATACAGTTTGTACAAGCAGTAGTAAGAGAACGAAGAAAAACGAGTTTATCCAAAAAAAAAAAAAAGAAGAAGAAGAAAAAGATGAACGAAAACTTGTATATAAAACATGACTCTCACTTCAACATCATGAAATCAAAGTTCACCTCAACGGCAGCATCTAGCTGTAGAAGAGCAGGAACTGGTGAACCCAGAGGTGTTATGACTCCTGCTCTTTCTCTCGTCTTATGATCCAAGACCTCTAATTTGAAAAGAAGGCTCTCAAACCTGAATCGACAAGCGTATGTGGATGGTTACAAGTAATATACCAACATGATAAATACAATTGCAGGCAGCAAAATTGTACAATAGTTTCAATAAGTTACCAAAATAACAGCATGCAATCAATTAATGAATTTACATTATAAGTTGGTTTTACTGTTCAATAGGTTTAAGAAATTCTCAAAATAATATTCAGCAATCAACTAATTCATTTAAAATCTAAGTTGGTTTTAAATACATGTTCCAGTATTGAACACAAACATCAGAGAGTAGATACAAGTACCGAAACTATGCATTTCAATGAAGGTGTGCTTAAACACCATTATGTTTTTTCCTGGAAACACTATTATCTTTCAAGAAAAATATTTCAGCAATTACTTTATAGGATAGAATAGAATGATCTATAATATTTAATAAATTACTATCTTTAGGATCAAGGGATGACAATCCAATGATGATGATGATGCTTTCATGATGCTTTAGAAAGCAATGGGTCCAACATGGCATCCCTGTTACCACTTTCATTTAACTGAAAACCATAAAAGCTTCTCCAAAAACTAATAATAGAAATGGCTATTGCTATTACTAAAGGGAATATAACATGTAGAATGTTTTGCAGTTTCATTCTACTGTTAAATCTGCTTCTACACTTTGTTCCTGTTATTTAGCAGAACATTATCTTTCCTAGTTTACAACTACAGATCTGTTTGACAATAGACCTAAAAGCTGTCAAAAGCATAAGATCTAGCTTTTCTCATGAAGTGAAGTCTTACGACCAAAAAATGTGACCTGGATATCATTACACCATGTAAATCTGACTGGGGATACTTGAAGATATCAGTGCTGGCGAATGGGGGAGAGAGAGAGAGAGAGAGAGAGAGAGAGAGAGAGAGAGAGA
>MVGT01003328.1:192919-218213 GCA_002174775.1 Macleaya cordata | reverse complement strand
TTTCTTCTGTTCTTTTCTTTCTTTTTATTTTTTTTTACTTTCCCTAGAATTTGAAAACTTTTAATCTGAAATAGAAGAAACTATATTAAGGTAAAGAATAGATTCTTATCAAAAAAAAAAAGATAAAGAATATATAATTATCCTCCTAAGCAAATGTCTACGCAAAATCCATCCATCAACCATATCTCTATTGTGAACAAGAGTGACAGAAAGCCTCCAAGGACCCACGGACCCCACCCAAGCAAACAGATTTTTCAAATTCCATTCAATGAGCCCTCAAAACAATCTTCATGCTTGATATAGAACAAGAGCATCGCCTGCATTTTTTCCTTTAATAGTGGTAGAACTGAGAAGATTTGAGAATAATACACAGTCTCCAATAAAACGACCTACTCTGCCTTTTCCAGGTTATCTAATGAGCAGCCAGTAAACTGATTCTACCATGGTAGGGCTCTGGAGCCCATTAACACAGTTCAACAGTTCAGCCAGAGGCTACTAACGATTACTATTATCTCCAAGCACCCATAATTAAATTAAGAACGACATCACAGAACTCAGTATGAATGACAACCCATTGTATGATTTTGAAGTGAATGAGATCAAACATCTGAGAGCCTTTTGAATCATCTTGGAAGATGTGCCTTCTTCTTGTGAATGGGATGCAAATACACATAACACACAAGCTCCGCAAGATTTACCTCTTCTCTCTTACGTTTCCAGAAACCAGTCTTCAGTATGGTCTTGTACTCTTACCCAAGTTAATTCAAAGAGACTGTTGATTCGCATCAAGTTAATGACCAAGTTGGAGAAATGGATGACCAATACTTCCACTTTCCAACATGTGGAAAAGCACAATAGTCTCATTGTTGTAATTGTGGTTTAATTCATAAGGAGTTGAGGGTAGTAATGATACAACCTACCCAGATGATGCTGAGGTTCTTAATACTGGTTAGGCTACTACATCAAGTTCACCTTTATTTCCTAATATGCAATCAAGTTCAATAATATAGGTGAGAGATGACTATCAAGAAAGAAAAGGCCAGATTTTTCTTGACTCCATGTTTTTTGGAAATCTTTATTTATTTATTTTGTCTTGTCTTCTTTCTTGAAAATCAACTGGGAATGGAACAGCTACTCACTATCGAACCACATTGCTGGGGACAAAACATCAAAGGATGCATGTGTTCTCATTTGTATATACAGCTTCTGGGTCGAGAAACTAGACACCAATTTCAACATTTCCTACAGCCTCCAAGGCGTACAGTGGTGCATAGCCTCAAATTTTATGGACATAATGAATTCCAGGAGAACAGAAAATGATTCCTTCAATCTAAAATCATATTAAGATTTAATGATGTGGATCTCCATGACCACAATAACAAGCACCTATCTGAAACTCATATGCATCAGTAATATAAACATAAAAAACACCTATCTATAGTAAAACTGCCAGTAAGAGGGGACAAATAGAACATGTCCACGAAAAAAATTTAGTGTGTAAAACATGTTAACAAACAACAAAAAGAAAAAGGATGTTACTTTTCAGCCGTAAGAATCTTCCTTTCATTGTTGAACTCTTGAAGCCAATCCTCATCCTCGTTGTCCAGGTCATACTCAACAAACTCTCCGATCTCAGCCCGGGCTGCAATTGTGTAGCAAATCCCATTAGTTAAAACTATGTTATGTAAATTGAAATTTTTGAGCTTCTCATGGAGGATGGTAAAAATGTTTCTAAGTAACAAACCTCCCCTTCCACGTAAATAAGATGTTGGTTGAGCGAAGGTTTGGGAATAATCTCTTTCATATGTATCCACAACAACAAACTGTGGAGTAGGTATTTCAGGAGTATATTTCTTACTGGGGGTGGTTTGATGAACCTGTAAGAAAAATAGCCAGGTAAGACCTAAGAGAAGCACACAAACACGGGCAATATAGAAAAAGATACTAAATAAAGAAATACATGACCACACCATCCATCTCTGAGGACTTACAGAGATGTAAAGAGCAAAAAAGCAGTGATATACTTTCTTAGAGTACTGTAAGAAAAGAGAAGGTTATATTAAGGACACTCTGAAAAGAAACATTACCTCATTCTCAACCTCTGCAGTAAGACGCAATATCTGTGAATTGCGTGTTGAAGTAATATTCTCGTCATCTTCAAATTCCTTTACAGATTTAACAATTGGAAGCTTCTTATGAATGTCGAGAGGACGAGGCCTGAATGACAGCCTACTCATGTCCGCTCATCTCCCAGTGAAACGAATCTTTTCTCATCAGTCATACCACTCCCATTGCACTTCCCAACGACGAACACCAATAACAACAAACAATGAAATCTAACAAATGCCCTCAAGTAACCAATATTTGAAATTTAAATTACTAATTCCACTTGCAGACAAAGCATCTAGTATTCAACAACCATTAAATAATAATTCACGATAACAAGCATCTCCTGCTATGCTCCAACTCTTAATTCAAATCATTTTACAAAAGAGCATTGCAAAATAATATCAAATCCACCCCTAGTATTCCCCTTCCACTAAGAGCTCGAACACTATACCAATTATATAGCCAAAAACACCAAATTACCTGCACAAACAAAACAGAATACAGAATTCAGCTCGTGCAAGAGGATAAACCTTTGCAAAACTAACAAAAACAACCATAATTCCATGAATTCAGACGAACAGCAAGCAGCAGAAGAAAGAGAGACAGAGACAGAGACAGAGACAGAGAGAAGGAAAGAGACAGAGACAGAGAGAGAGAGAGAGAGAGAGAGAGAGAGAGAGAGAGAGAGAGAGAAGAGGAACGGAGGGAGGGGGAGAGAGAGAGAGAGAGAGTACAGAATTGAAAACCCTAGAAATAAGATTTGAGCTTTAACGGAATAAAACCCAAATGTGAGGTCTGACCTAACCCTAGTTGTTCGAGAAATCAAATTTCATCGACCTTTTAGTGATGCCCTAGTTTTAAAAAACAAATCTAATTAACAAAACCCAGACATAAATCACTAATTCGTCAACAACGAAATTCAGATACAAGAGAAACTCACAACGAATAAACCGTTAAAACGCCCCCTCGTTTACTAGGTTACGTATTTGGGCAACAAACCCGCCTTTTTTTCAAATTCGAACAACAAAAACCTTCCGAAACAAGAGGGGAATCGATAAACACAACCAGAGAAAAGATTTCCACCGTTCAATTTGGACTGGTAAGGCGGGTTAGAGAGAGAAACGAACTGAGAAAGATGGAGAAATGGAAGATGGGGAGGGAACGAGTTGAAACGTTTCGAAACGGTGACGGACTCGGGCGATTTAGGGTTCGAAATTGGTAAGGTTGAAGAAGAGAAGGAATGGGAAGAAAAGATTGGAACGATGGGGAAGAAGGGAAATTAGGGTTCGGAGAAGAAGTTTAGAGAGAGAAAGAAGTTGGATGGGTTTGAAGGTCGAAAAAGGAGGGAAGAAGAGGCAGAGGACATCATCAACTTCTTCACAAGGTCTCTTTCTCTCTCCTTCTCATGCAGTGGCTTCGATGCACCATTACGACTAGAACTCATACAATTCGTATACAACCAAAGTACCGTATAAATACCACAAAAATACGTACACGAACATTTGCTAATATTTTTTCCCTCTATGGTGTTAGTCAAAAATACCTTTACCCCCTCTTCGTCACGCCTTATTTTGCCACGTCTAAAACTCGAGATTTTCAACAACTTAAGGAAGATCTTTGAATGAATGTGCCACGTGGCACGGATTGATGTGACAAATACGGGGAACATGTGTTAGTAGGCAACATCAAAGTTGTATAAAATACGTAGAATACAGTGTACGTCGTAGTTTTGTGTATTATAACGATGAGGGACGATTGGACGAAGGGGTTGTTTGTTTGTAAAACTTCGTTTTTAACGGATATTTAAGAGAGGGAAAGAAGGGAACTGAGGGAGGGAGAGACTAGCTAGAGAGAGAGACTAGTTGTAATACGTTTCCGAAAAGTCAGATATCTAAAAAAAGCTAAAATGGTTAACTCACTCTCTACTTTCTCTCTCTACTTTCTCTCTCTTCCAAACTTTTTGTTTTTCTTGGTTTCCTCGATCTCGTTTTGATATCCAAATGGCCAATGACCAACATGAGTGGGGGAATATGACGTGTCAGTATTCGAACTTATGAACCCTACTTCATTCATTGATGAAACGATTTCTGGCCTTTGATATTCAGATCTTTTACCATGTGTTTTTTAAGAGCCTTTGGATAGGTTATGATTTATGAATCCACCACTAACAAAGTACCAAGTGGTGCCCTGTATGTGTTCTTGACGCACCGCATATTTCTTATATTGAATTTGTATTAGAAAGAGTAAAAATATAAATTATTAAAGACCTGATTTTGATCTTGGTGATGAAAAGATTAACATCACAAAAACAAACAAAAAAAACATGCCTTAAATTGTCCATGGTGAACACTAAAGGCAAATATAAACAAAGTGTAACAATAAGATCCTATTTACCAAAAAAAAAAACTATAAGGAGTTATTTTGATCTATTGATGAGAAGATCTTCCTCTCAAAAAAATCAATCCTTCGAGCATCTACAGTGAGACATGAGGCATGGCTCAAGAAGCCCGCCCAAGGTTGAGAGAGGTCCGCCAAACACTTCGGTGGAAACCGCGTCCAACACTGTGTTTTGCATTAGAACTTATTAATTCATTTCATACAATATACACCATCGGTATCTAAATATTGTGGGTCCCAAATAGAGATGATTGAAGAGATGATTTTTGGTGGAGATGTTCTCATCACCATTTAGATCAACCTCACAAAAACCCAGTGCATTCTAAAACTTCTAACAACATCAAAATTTTAGTTAAAATCAACAGTTTTTATAAGTAAGGATGATCTCCTCACCGTTGATTTAAAATAAACTTTTGATGGAGTTATAAGTTTAAGAAAGGTCTAATTTTTTACGAGGATGATCTACACGATGACGATAATTTTTTGCGAGAATTTTCTCCATGTAGGACCCACGTCATTTGGACATCGATTGTGTATAGTAAATATATGTATTAACATTGAAATTAGAAAATGGGTTGGACGGGGTCTAGGCTGCCCGCCCAATCGTTGGGTGGCCCTTGCAAGGCGCGCCCAACTGTTGCGAGGTCCCCATCAACTCGTCCAACCTTTTTTCTTTTTCTTTTTTTTTTTTTAATTTCTCCAAAAAAACATAATCGTGCTTCATAAAATTGCAAAATTTATATTTTGGACAAATTCAGTTTTAGCATTCGCCATTGTGGACACTCTTGGATTGTCCAAACGCAAACCCCGTAAGCAAGTATGAGCGAAGTGTAAAAATAAGGTGAGTGAACACATGTACTGTAATAATTAAATGGGCTAACATAGAGATGATCAATGAGCTAATGTTAATCTAAACGATGAAAAAAAATCATCGTAAAAAATAATATTTGGATCATCTTGATCCGTGCGAACCCACTAACAGGTAGGTATAAACCAAGTCTATAGTTAATAAACAAGGGAGTACATATTTGACATTAAAAAAAGTCATCTATATGACAAAGCAATCACAAAAAATTAGGACCTGTTTGGTTCGCGATCCAAAAACTTGTTTTCAAAAATTAATTTACACTTGAACTAAACTATATATTGTATCACGTCTAAAATTACATTTTCACTTTACTATAAAATCTTATATGATTTCATTGAAAACACATAAAATAACATTTTTTTGTTTTACAAAGTTCTACATAATTTTATTGTAAATCCTAAAACAGTTTTGGATGTAGTACAAGATGTATATTATTATAGGTGTAAATTAGTTTTTGAAAACAAGTTTTTGAATCACGAACCAAACGGGCCCTTATTATTTTATCATCTCTATATAGACCCATTAGCGAGTGTGCGAAATGTACTAATATAGCGAACAAAAAATATAGAAGAATTGGTGAGGTGAAGCTTGAAAATTGGACTGACGGTGTGATGCCTCAAGTAAGCAACACTCTAGGCGCCTTTTTAAGTTGGTAAAAGATAACTCAAATTTAAGGATTGGAAATCATCAATTATAGGAATTGATTTTGGCGGTTTTGGTTCTATATATTTCCATAACAGATTTATACCATTGTAATTAGTTTAGATTATGATTCTTTGATATCTGATAGAATAGGAATTGAACCTTTAGGAATTAGAATTGGTTTACATATATTGGTGATCCATACCCGATATGGGTGCGCTTATTCTACCTAGAGCAAAAAACAGAAATTGATTGCCCTGTTTCTTTTGGACCTTGGTGATCCATATACCCGATATGGGTGGGCCAATTCCTGCAGAGAAATATGATCCGGATCTAAAAGGATTCAGATGAACAGCTAATAAGGATAAAAACTCAAGAGTGAAGACCCATGCGAGGACCAAAGTGTATCGATATGACCCAAGTAGACAGTCACTTGGGCTCGGTTTAAGGGAGGACAAAACATGGGCTAGTTGGGCACATGTACATATAGCAAGTTTGAGAAGCCCACTAAGGCCCATTCATATTATAGTCTGTTTGGACAAGGGATTTAAGGGAGAGATTTTGTGGGGACCAGGGATTTTGTGGAAAAATCATGTTATATTTTTTCTCAAAATCCCTGGTCCTCACAAAATCCCTTGTCCAAACAGACTATTAGATGACATGTGGCAGCTTATGATAGATCCTAACTCGTTTAGAAAGTTTAAAATTAAATTAACTTTTGATATTAGTGTTAAAATTTTTAAGAAACGGTGATAATCATACCGTGAGAAAATCGTCACAATTAAAAAAAAAAAAAAAAAGGTAAATGGCATACTATGTGCCAAAAGGAAGCATTTCAATCTAGGCATCGATTTAGGGCAAGTGTTATGGACACCTTAAACAAGTAAAAAAAGTATTTTTTTGAGGTTAGGGCAAGTACTATGGGCACCCCAAACATCCAAACCCCTCCCTTCGGTCCTAGATTTAGGGAGAGAGTAAGGGGTTTGAGGGAGGAGGCAAAGATTGTGCCTCACAGCACAATCTTTGCCTAATTCTATACATTTATGTAGATTGTGCCTCACAGCAGAATCTCTGCCTAATTCCATATAGCCGTTGTTCATACGGCACAGATTGTGCCTCACGGCACAATCTTTGTCTAATTCTATACATTTATGTGGATTGTGCCTCATGGCACAATCTCTGCCTAATTCCATATAGCCGTTGTTCAAGTACAGATGTGAGAAATAAATGCATGTCACGATACAGATTGTGTGCGTCCCTAATTTTCCATGGCACTTGCGCTCCCCCAAACCCTTAAACCCCTACCCCAAACAAACTAAATAAGAGTTTTCCATGGCACTTGCCCTTATACAGTTTAACCAAACCACTTGGGCAAACTACATTTTTCATTGGGTTTACTCCGTAATTCATGGGATAGTTGTGTACTCTTTGTTTTAAATACATATGTAGTGAACAAGTCATTGTTTTATAACTTTTCTATACAAGTCATTTATTATTACACCTGAGGCCCATATGAAGACGATCCAAGCATTAATAATTGTTTACAACAATCTCATCATTTTCACATTGTTTTATAACTTTTTTTCCCCATTAACAATTTATTCAAATATTTCATTTTAACAACACTTTTCAACCAATTTTTGTCCAGGTAAAATATTTTTTAATAATGTGATTCTTAATAAGTATAATTTCCATGGTGAAGAGACTATCCTAAAAGAAAACTAGCATTTGGATTGTCTTTGTGTGGGCCCGGTAAATGATTATAGATGATGTGTAAGAATAAGTGGTGTGTATATAGAGAAGTAGTATTGTGGAAGTCAATGTCTTGTGTCATAGGCCGGAGGAGTTCTAAGATGGTAAAGAACATAGACTTTATGGATAGCATATAAAGAGATGAATTTCATGCCCAAACATTAAGTTAATGTTTTAATCTTTCCAAAAATTAGAAAACGGGTAAATTGTGAGTAATGCTAGAGGAGGATTTTGGAAGGGGTTTTTTGTTTTTTGGTCGTTAAACCCTCATGTTTAAAGGTGGATATTTAATAAAAATAATTTTTTCGCCATGTAAATCATCCTCACGAAAAATTATCATACTTTTCTAAAACTTCTAACCACCTCATCCACATCATAAGATTTTCAATCGATTATTTTTCTGTTAAGTTTTCAAATGTAATTTCAAGGGATTAAAAGTCGTAGAGCGTTATTTAGGGAGGTTGATCTACATATGAGTCCAACAAGGAAAACATCCTATAAAATAACTCAATTGTAAAATATTAGGATAGATTCAAAATTTCCTATCCAAAATAACCCTATAAACTTTCTAAAACTAGAATATGCATATTATTGTAGTCACTTTTTTCTCTATAGCAAGGCTGAGCTAAGATGGTCTGAAACTCAAGTTAATGAATTTATTTTCTCTGAAAACCCTATTGATGAAGTGAAGTGTGAACTATGGGAAACAAAAAAAAAATAGATCATTGTCATAAAAATTTAGCTAATTCTAAAACTCTAAACGATATTAAAATTCTATTGAAAAATCAACATTTAAAAAATTATTTTTATATCGGATAATAGACGGATGATATTTCAATAATCATTTTTCTTATTGTTTGTCTTCCGACTGATTGTTAATATCATTAAGAATTTTAAAATCTGTTGATTTTTTGTGAGAAAAATTTATATGTTTAGAAAAATGTTCTCATCAAATAGTAGCCGTTAGATAGTTTTTATGTGGGCCCCCACAAAACGAAATCAATAAAGGGACAAGAGACTTGGTAGTTGGTACAAAGGATCTGCTCTCAAAACTATTTTAAGTCCTCACGGTTCACATGGTGGGGTCTGTTTCCCATGTAAATGTGGCTCAGCACTCCAACACACCTAGACTTGAGTCATCAAGTGAAGTGTGCTCAAGTAGAGTGTGATTTTGTTCACCCTACTATCATTTGATCATACAACATCCGACCACTATGATTGTATGTTTTGCTCACCCATCTTACAAGCAAAATCGACTCAATTCAAAGAAGTGGGATCTTATATTCTAATTATTAAACACCTCCATGCATTTTCTAGGAAACTTCCTTCAAAATTGAGCTTGGATTCAGAATCTACAATTCATCCATCACCATCAGGTTGACTTTTTTCACCCATCTGCACGATGAAGCATGCTGAGTGTCGTATTAAAAGGGGTAGACCGTAGATAAGGTGGGCATTGGCCTGGTTGGAGTCAAGTTTGGGCAATTTAATTATTAGACTATCATATTTGATTAAAGATTAGGATAAAATAGTTTACAACGATTTTAAGAAAGGCATATGGGCCCACATGGAGAAAAGTCAGATGTTGATTTTTGATGATGGTATCTTTATTCTTTACCATCATCCTCACAAAAAATTATACCATTCAAAGAATTCTAACTTCTTCATCTTCCCAGTGAAAATTAACTGTAAAATAGATTGTTCGATTACAATTAAATTTACAACTAACGTTTGAAAGGGTTAGAAATTTTAAAATCATATAATTTTTTGCGAAGATGACGGATATAATAAAGAAATATTCTGATAAAAAAATTAGCTATTGGATCATCTACATATAAGCTCTACAAACCTGTGTACATTGAATGAATAGCATTTTCTTTTTTTTTGATAAGTAAGCACATTAACACAATCATAATTTCTTAACCAGAATTAAAAGATAGACAAATAGGAGCGGAATAGGGATCTCAAGCCCAAAAAATCCGAGGAACTTATGTAGGAATATTATATTATATTCAGTAAGTATATATAGAATTGAGATCCACATAAACTGCTTTTATTTACTTAATTTTTGGGTAGGATCTTCTCCATGTCCATATAAAAAGAGGACATCATCAAAATAAAATAGGCAAGCGTGCCATGGTAAATCTAAAAGCAATCCTATATCTTATTTTTATTAAATAATGTATTTGGTATTTGTCCTATATATTCAGTTGAATAAGTTCCGCCACCCCCTACAATTAATCCAAAAAAAAAATTACCACCCCCTAAAATGTGCCCCCATAAAAAAAATAAAAACCTAAAATGTGGATTTTTTATTTTCTTTTTGGCACAAATCAAGTGAAATTTCTGATCTAGTAGGATTTACGTGTGTCAATATCAATAATACCCCTAAATTTAAATTTTTAGAAGTTTTAATTACTTGTCATTTGTTATTAAGTTTAGGGGAGGGAGTAGTTACGGAAGTTAAAAAAGGATAAGGACGGTTAGAGTCAGAAAAAAAAGTCTAAAACACCCATCTTTGATAGGTTTTTAAGGGGAAAAACATGACCATTGTACCTTTTGAGAGTGAAGTTAAACTTTAACAAAAATAATTTTTTCAGGGACATCAAAAGTAAAAAAGCCGCATACTACTAGATTAGTGGGAGTACTTCAACAATACAATACGACATAATCTCCTTTTTCATCTCATTCTTCTCTTCCTCTTTCAATTGATTACAAAATTTTTAAGTTCTTTTTTATCATTTTGTTCTTTGTATTTTAATCACTTTATATTTTCTTTTTCTAGGATTTGTGAATCTACAACGGAAAGACGGATACAAGAAGCAAATCCGACTGGGTTTCTCTCACCTTTAACACCTAAATTTTAAAATTTTTTTTTGTACTATTAATATTTTTTTTAATTAGAATTATTACTAACCATTTTTTTTTTGTTCTTCTTAGTGTTAGATCTTAGATTTCAATACAAGAAGCAAACCAAGCGTACGTAGTAGGTTCCATGTTCTCATGACGTAATTCGGTCTTTACATTTTTAAATGCGAAAATTAATAATTCATTTATTAGAAACGTTATTCTTAATCTACGTAAGTAGTTTTAATCTTTTTAATTTTGAAGAATCAAGTTTTTTCTTAATTTTACTTTGCAAGTAACAAATCCAACATTAAAAATAAGTGCAACGTTTGTTTACTATTGAGCCGTAGCCTTTTTTTTTTTCGTATATATATAGTGTCCCGTGACTCCCGTTATGCAAACCTGCTCTAGTAGTCTACTAGTTTAATGACTGAAAGTCACCAAAAAATTTTCTTCTGAAGTGTGTACGTATTACCTAGTCCCATTAAAGTGGGCCAAACCAAACCGCCTCTAACCGAATGATATAAAAAGGGGTGTTAATGGTTGCCCGTTTACCCAGGATAAGTCAAACCTCGACCCGAGCGTAAGTCGATGGACTGTACACCGATCGACCATAAGAAAGCCTTATGATTGGTTTGTACTGTTAAGTGATCCACAAATTAGTAGCTACAGAGTTTGGTATCAGATCTAGGTGTTAATAGACTTGCTCTAAATAAACTTCAGATTTACCGTCCAAAAACAAACAAGGATTTTGTTAACATGTGCTCTAAGGGCACATGATAAGCTTTTAGGTTTTGTGTTTTGTTTAGTTTCTTAAGGTTGTCCAAATGGACTGATTTTTGGATGTGTATATTATTTATACTATTTGGACCATATCTAAAAAAATCAGCTTAATTTGAGACCTCTAGCACCCTCTAGCACCACAAACACTTAATTTAAACTTTAATAGTGTGAATGAACGGCTTACATTTAAAGTGATTTGTTTGGAGGGTTAGATATTTCTGATTGAGCTGATTTTTTGTGGACGTCTTATAAATAATAATAATATTATGTCTACAAAAATTCAGTTAATTTGAAGACTTCGAATTTACAAAAAAATTCTTCGAAAACAACCTTATCGTGTGCCCTTAGGGCACACATTAACAAGACCCAACAAACAAATAACCCTTAGATACCAAAGACAAACCTATTGGAAACTGAAATGATTATCCTAGTTTCATGTAGTTTGACCTATTTTAGTACCAGAATTGATTATTCCGATTCTGATTCTACTTATTTAAGTATCAAAATAAGAATTATAAGAACTAAAACAGACTCATTTAACAAGTCTAGATTTGAAGTAATTTCAATAATCGAACCAGAAATCGAACTATAAGCACAATGACACCCCTAAGGGCAAGTAAGTGGCTTCCTTAATTAATCCCATGTTAAAGGGTAGAAGGATCTTTAGTTGGATGCCCAAAACTCCTTCATTGAGGAATCTTTAAGGGAGCGATGGAATGACCATCGTACAATATTCAGTGATGAATAATTGGGCGTAGCGATGGATTGACCATCATGTAGATGGTCCAACTATCACCATTCCTCACACCTTGAGTTGTTTTAAGGTTTTTTCATTTCCCACTATTTGAACTCCATCCCTAAACATAGGGATCACATGTTCAGAGATGGGATTTAGAGGCTCTCACTGAACTTGCTCTAATGACCCAAAGGGAAAGGGTGTGAAAAAGGGATGTCAACGTGGCAGGACGGAATCGGGTATGCCTCCTCCATCCTCATTCCTACCATTAATCGAGGTAGGGATGGTGAATCCTCTATAGGGGCTGGGTTCCTCGCGGGTCCCCAACCCCACCTCACTTTGCACTCCCAACGAGAATTCTAAAACAAAAAAATTACATAAAATAATATTTTTAAAGCAATTAAATACATTCAAGAATATAAAAATAATTGAGATATACGTATAATTATATTATAAAAATGGGTTAATTTAATTTACCCCCTCAGAATTAATGGTGATTTGAATTTACCCCCCTCAAAGATCACGTATTTAACTTACCCCCTCAAACTCACAGTTTTCGTCCTTTTTCCGTTTGAAAGTGTATGTGCGTCTCGTACGATCCCATTTATAACCAAAATACCCCTCATGCACCCCTCACGTGTTCACTTAAAAGTCTTTTTTGAAAATATCTAAAATATCCCAAGCTCATGCCCACCACCGATTGATCTATCTGATCTA
The DNA here is from genome assembly GCA_002174775.1 of Macleaya cordata. Taxonomy (NCBI): domain Eukaryota; kingdom Viridiplantae; phylum Streptophyta; class Magnoliopsida; order Ranunculales; family Papaveraceae; genus Macleaya; species Macleaya cordata. Next base: position 205,362 of record MVGT01003328.1, on the reverse strand, counting down.
TCTTCCATTGAAGGTCCATTAATGGTGGACAAAAAATAGAAGCAGAGAGAAAAGGAGGGAGGGTGTTCCAGAGAAAGCCAAGAATTAATTAAGAATAATTAAAACCAAGATCGTTGAAACCTCTGTCTCACTCGTTGATTTCCCGACAACATCCTCCAACGCCATTACACCTTAAACCCTAATTCTTGATGGAACCCTAGAAAGAGAAAATAAATCACTATTTTTTGCTGATTTTCTGAAGATCAATCGATTTTCAGGATTATCCGACAACTAAAAACTGCATTTCTTTCTCAATTGATCAACACAAAGAAATTTTAGGTTTTCGTCACCGTGCTCCCAGAAGTGGTGGTTATAGGTGCAAGTTTCGACTTCTGTTTAGGATGGTTCATTTTTTAGAAGAAGCTTAGCTCCTAAATATATTTTAGGGTTTCATTTTTAGGATTTCTGGTGGATTTTCAGTCTTTTTTGAAGAAGAAGAAGAAATTGGTTCCTTATTTGGTCGGTCTTGTTATAACGTGAGACTATGAGTACTCATAAAAGAAGAAATTGGTTCCTTATTTAGCTCTCTACAGGTTTTCCTCTCCCTGAAAAAAAAAGAGGCAGCCATGGCTGCCATTGTTGATGAAAAGGATGAAGAAGAAGATTAAGGTATTAGCTTAATCTCAACCATCTGATGTGAAGTTGTAAGATGGACCATCGGATTTATCCCATAAAGTGTAGTAGGATAGGAACTTAAGTAATCACGTGTTATGCACGTGATGGCCATTTTGGTCATGAATGAGACCGTGCGAGACGCACATACGCCTTCAAACGGCAAAATGACGGAAATTGTGAATTTGAGAGGGTAAGTTAAATAAGTGATCTTTGAGGGGGGTGGGGGGTGTAAGTTCAAGTCCTCATTAATTCTGAGGGGTAAGTTAAATTAACCCTATAAAAATCTATAGTATTATATATAGATGAAGACGGAGTGAGGTCAATAAATAGGACAAAGACGGGGTGAGGAACGTGATCCCCGTACCCACCCATCTCCATCGTGTATGTAATTTTTTCACCATCCCCTATTAGGGGGCGGATCTTGATGGAGACCTGGCCCATGTAGATTTTTGCCATCCGTACCAAAAACGTTCAAAAATGGGAAGAGGTGACTCACAACTCATAAGGTCGCAACCCATAAGGTCATAAGGTCATAACCCCAACTCCAATTTCCCACTACCCAAAGTAGTTCCCAATTCTCATTTGGAAAGTCAATTATTATTTATTTAGTGGAATTTTATGGTGCGCGCATGTCTTTTTTTCTTGGTCTGCTTTTTAGTGGAGTCAATCATCTGCCGCTGCTACTCAAAGTGGGCGACTAAATCTAACAGCCCGTTGATAAAGTATACAATTTTTTTTTTTTTTTATGTAGTACAGTAGTCTTAACTCTGTTCTGTAGTCCATATGGTTAGTTCTCTATATATAGAAAGACAAATAGAGAGGTTAATTAAGTTTCAGAGAGAGAAAGAAGAGAAAATGGGTGTGGTCTGTTCTTTCAGTTTTCTCTTCATCACCATTTTTATAATTCTTTGCTGTTGTAATTCCGAGGCTTATTATGTGAAGGAAGAAGGAGAGACTACACAAAAAAGTCATTACCATGTTATGAAAGGAAGCTCTCTTTTATCAGAAACATTAGTTTGTTCTACTACTTTCACCCCCTCAATGCAAGGTGATATTCATCAATCTATCATACTCAACTCTCTCTCTCTCTCTCTCTCTCTCTCTCTCTCTCTCTCTCTCTCTCTCTGAGTGGAATTGATCAACTATATATTTTCAAGGTTTTTTTTTTTTTTTTCCAGACATTACCCTCTTTTTTCTGTGGCTAAATTGATATTTCCTTTGATGATAATAGAAAAAATTAGACAATACCCTATTTGGACCTTGATCAAATGTCATTGACCAACTGGAAAACAAGATTAACTATCATTGACCAACATAAAAACATGATCAGAGTTACATGAACATTGATTGAAAGTTTTTTTCTTTAAATTCTTAAATTATCCTTGTAAGAGAATGCACTGCCTTAGTTTTTAATGTGAGGAAATGGAATATATGTGCACAGCAAAAAAAGAAAAAAAAAAGAAAAAAGAATAAAAAAAGAGAGTTTAGTTTAGTCAATAAGATTCAGACTATGTGCAATCATTTTTTCTGTTGGTCAATGTTGTTTGACTAAGGTATTGTATGGTCTAATTTTTAAATCATTAAGGACATACAAAATTGACCCAAAAAAAGGTAGGAGCGTATGTCTAAAAACCAAAAATTAATTTTGGATTTTAAATTCTTCTTTTTTCAAAAAAAAAATTCAAAAGAAATTCCAAAATTTTATTTTTGAGAAAAAAAACTGGCCAAAATATGGGGTAGAATGCGGGATCTTGCTACTTGAACACCGGTTTCACTTATTTTTAGAAAGGGGCCCATATGGTTACACTTTAAGAGCTGAAATTTTGTAAAGTTGTTCTCCTTATTATGCAAATCATCATCACAAAAAATCAGCCAATTCTAAAATTTCTAATCACATCAAAAGTTGATCGGAAGTTAATTAAAAATTAACTGTGAGGAAAAGAGTCAAACTTTTGATAGGGTTAGAAGTTTTAAAATATGCTGATTTTTTGTGAGTATGATCTAAATGATGAGGAGAACAACCTCACAAAATTTCATCTCTTGAAGTATAATCATGTGGGCCCTACAGTTTGGTGTTACCAATGATTTTTTGTGAGTATGATGTAAATGATGAGGAGAACAACCTCACAAAATTTCATATTTTAAAGTGTAACCGTGTGGGCCCTCTAGTCCGGTGTTACCAACCATGTCATGAAGAGTAGCATTTTTTTTTTGATTTTGTTTCAACACCCCGCTAATTCTTACACCAAATTTACACTCATATGTGGAGATCATTGCACATGATACAAGAGCTGATTCGACTACCTACCACTATCTATATGATCCTCATAAAATATTAGATTGTTCTAAAACTTTTAACCCTAGCGTAAGTTGATTGAAATTTTAAGCTTTTTGAGCCAATCATTTACTGTAAATTTTTGACTTTTTAGAATGATATGATTTTTGTGAGGATGCATGATGACCAGACCATCGTCAGTGAAAATCAGCCTTGGATTATCTCCATGGAGTCCCCACATGCGAGTGTAAGCTAGGTATAAGGATAAGTTGATTAAGTAAAGTTTTCCTTCGATTAAACCATTAGCTTCATATCCAGTACTAATTAATTACTCATCCTGTGGTTTATGCAGGTGACACCAGTGATACATCTTCACTGAAAATAGTTCACAGACAGCAGCCCTGCTCAAAGCCTCATCAACTCAACGAACATCAAGAAACAACAAAATCTCCTGACCAAACCCTAGATCAGTTCCTCCTTCAAGACCAAATTAGAGTAAACTACATTCAATCTATACTTTCCAAAAACAAAAACAACAATTCTGTAGAACTTGAAAGAAAAAAAGACTCCAAAGCTTCAATCCCAGCAAATTCAGGTCTCCCATTAGGCATTGGCAATTACTTTGTAACTGTTGGATTTGGAACACCCAAAAGAGATCTCTCAGTTATCTTTGACACTGGTAGTGACTTCACTTGGATTCAATGCAAACCTTGTGTTGGTTTTTGTCATGAACAAGAAGAACCTATTTTTGATCCTATTCAATCAAAGACTTATTCAAACATCACTTGTAACACAACTGAATGTGCCCAACTTAGATCAGCCACTTCAATTTCTCCTGGATGTAATTCCTCTACTTGCATCTATGGAATCCAATATGGTGATCAGTCTTACTCAGTTGGATACTTTGGTTCTGAAAAACTAACTCTCACACCCAAAGATGTTTTTCCAAAATTTCTCTTCGGTTGTGGCCAAAAAAATCGCGGGTTGTTCGGTAGAACTGCTGGTTTGGTTGGACTTGGTAGAGACAGGCTTTCTTTAATCTCTCAAACTGCTAAAAAATATGGCAAAATTTTCTCTTACTGTCTCCCAGCTACATTGAATTCAACTGGGTATCTGAAATTTGGAAATGAAAAAAGAGATATGAAGTCTAAATCTTCAATCAAATTCACCCCTTTGTTGACAGATTCTAGAGGCCCATCATTTTACTTCCTTGATCTGATATCGATAAGCGTCGGTGGAACAAAACTATCGATACAGCCTTCAGTTTTTGCATCATCAGGAACCATTATTGACTCCGGTACGGTCATCAGTCGTTTGCCTTCATCAGCTTATTCTGTGTTAAGGTCGAACTTTCGGAATTCAATGTCTCAATATCCATTAACACAGCCTACTAGATTACTTGATACTTGTTATAATCTTAGTAGTTATGATGCAGTGAGTGTTCCAAAGATAGCTTTGTATTTCAGAGGAGGAGCAAAACTTGATGTGACTTTTTCTGGAATCCTTTTGGGTAGACCTGAACAGATATGTTTGGCTTTTGCTGGAAATCAGGATGATAAAGATGTTGCCATCATTGGGAATAGGCAACAGCAGACTTTCAAGGTTCTATATAATGTTGCAAGGAACAAGTTGGGGTTCATACCAGGAGGTTGTAGCTGAAATCAGCTCATCACAAAAATGTTTGTGCTGATCAGCAATATAATATGAATTATAACTAATAATAGATCAACAAATTGAATAAAGAATTCTACTTCCCGCGTGATTTGGTAGGAGAGTATTTGAAGAAGTAACCTTGGTCCTATCTCTGCAATTAGCAAACATTGAGTTCTCCATGAACGATGATCAATAATAGTACCCCATCTTAAAGTTTCTTGTAATCGTCTTGTCTGTCTTTTCTTTTTCATGTATTCTGTATTAATAAGTGTGGTAGATCTTCAGTTTCTGCAAGAAATCTTGGGTTGAGTTAGCAGAACTTGTTTCTGTACAACATGACTTTCGGATTAGAGATAAACACCAGTAACAAACCTGTTTAGATATATTCTGGGAAAAAAGAAACCACAGATAAAACAAGAAACAAACTAGCTCTATTACCTGGCTTATCACACAAAAATACTAAAGAAGCCACAAACCTATTGCGTGCCATCATCATAATTGGTCTCAATTCATCCTTCTATTATCATCTTTTCGTTAACCAAATCCTTATAACTTTTCACCCATGTCAGACACTTTAGCAGCGTTATCCTTAGACCCAGACTGTTGTGTGGTTTTTGAGATTTGTTAGACGGACGACCGCAAGACTGAATATACATAAGTTGTTTTCTAAGTGCACAAGGTGTGAAAAGGTTGCTAATAAGGATAGTGGAAAAATAACAGGATAATATGGAACTCTTTTGTTATTTATGCCTTACAGTACAACAAATTCATTCACAATATTCTGAGACGCATAAATAATTTTACAACGAAGGATTCAACTATTGTACAAGAAGGTACATATGTCCTTCCTCCAAAATGAATGAAAAAATAACAGGAAAAGATTTTCTACCATTACTTTGTGACAGTAATTAACACCCATGGGTCAGAGACATATTTTAAATGCTTCGCTTTCTTCTTTGATGGACCAGCAAAATCTGCAATTATGCTTGTCGCCACTCTGAAGACATAAATTTGTCGAAAAGAATAGTTTCGATGCCTTCAGAACTCCATCCATCCCTTGAGGCAAGGGCTTTGCTTCTTGTAGTCGGCCTGTAATGCCTCCCTTCATTTGCTTGCCTCCTTCCAGCCCAGAAAAAGTGGATCGAAGCATATGGGATCACGTAGAACCTACGCCTGTTCTTCCTTTGTTTGATTAAGACTGCTCCGTTCTAATTGCATTAGTTGGCCTCTTAAGCTGCACTCTTCCACCTGAAGCAACGCAAAAAATTTATAGATTTACCAAAAATGGATCGAAACATAAAATAGTTAACGCCATTGTTACATGTCTTTTTTTTTCCTTGTTCGTTTTATTTTTGTCTTGAGGAATTCATATGTGTGTCGACATATCCTGCTATATATGAAATTTGTTCCTGTACCGCTGTAAAGTTTTAAACTAGCTGTATGATATTTAGAGTTTTAAATCACTGTTTATTTGGACCCCAAAAGCAGAAAAATGGTGGAGAGGGACTAAGACAGACCTGCAACATATGTGTCATAGACAGTAAATCTCCACATTCTTCAATCAAAGCTCTTTCATTGCTGGCCACTGCAGCTAGTTCTGAAACCAAAGTATCCATCTCTTCTGCCTGCTTTTCATGGTCAGTCGTTAAAAAAAATCTGGAAATCTGAAACAAATGTAAATGCATGTTTTTCATATAATCTCATGTTTGCCTTCTTCTTTTTTTTTTTTCCTCCAATTATATAACTCTAAGTTTGTGACAATTTTTTGTCTAAAAAGGATACTACTAGTAAATCTTTTGAAAAGCTGACCTCCTTTTACTTGGGTGAAAAAATACCTTTTCTGACATGGCATTGAATTAATTAAGGTTCATTCACTTCATAAGTTTTCTTATGTGGATGTGTAAACAGGACAGGTTCATCCATTACCTTGGTCAAAAAGCTTTCAAAATGGGAGGAAATAGTTTCCATCATGTTTGAGGCCGAGTTCAAAGCTCCATCCAGCTCTCTAATGTCAGCCTGCAAAGTTAGACATGTCAGCACAATTAACAAGATATTTAACAACATTAGGTTCAACAGTTGATTTTTCTGTGTTGAGAAAGTGCAATTCACAAATAGACAGAAAATGGATGGTATCTTACCCTTACGTTCCCAACAATTGGGAGTCGAAGTGAGGCATCCTGCAAAGCTTTGACAACTCCTAACAGAGAACTTGAATAATCACCTTCCAGAGCAGACCACCCATCCAAATATGGAATCTAAAAGTAGAAAATATATATGTCAGGGGCACAATATCTACACCTGCAAACGTTCCATGCATTTGCTTTTGCAATAACCTTGTGTGTATGAAATCGGACATAAAAACATCTGGACCGTGAGGAAAAAGAATCATTTCCACAAAAAGATGCTTAAAGAAAAGAGGCATCTCATGTAAAGTTTTTATTGGGAGACTTGTTATCTCTTTGGTCTTTTTTGTTTTGTTTGTGCCTATAGTATAGTATAGCATGGAAAAGACATGCAAACTCTTCCAGTCTGGTTGTCATACTGTTTTTTTTTATATCGGGGATGTCTGGGCCTCTTAGAGCACAAAACTAAATCCCAGATAGTGCATTCCTCCTGTTCATAGCTACTGGGTACATTGGTTGTCATGCTGTTAAGCCCTCTTTTCCTTTTATTTATCTCTATCTCCTTTGCATTTCATCTCTTCAAGAGTTCCTTTTTGGGGTTGGGACACTTATGGAATGCTCAGAGCAAAGTAAAAATAAACTTGGGAGGTTGATGAGTGCAGCCTGTGAGAGGATAAAGTTGCAATGTCTACTTCAGAAGCACCTCCATCACAGACAATTCAAATTTTAATTTTTCACTTCATAATCATATTGTCATCTGCATGAATTTGATTAGTATATTTCACAAAAAAAAAATGAATTTGATTAGTATTCGGTTCTGGTCAACTTGTCAGTAAAGATTGCCTGTATGACTGGATCTAGACTTGTGCAGTTTCAACTCTGCATACCCAGTCCTGCACTACAATATTTTCAGTAAGATTACTTTATGCCACTAATTGTTGGAAATCTCTCGATCCTTTCTTTGGAATATCTTGAGCATTATTAAGAAAATGTCAGCATATTTATAAGTGTATGTTTTTTGTGTATATAACCATTTGGTCATATGCTTCTTTTATTTTTCTTATGTATTCTTTTGGAGTGGCCACCACTTATCAGATTAATGGAAGCTGAAGTTGACTTATCTTAATCAATGGAAGCTGAAGTTTACTTATCTCAAGGAAACTAACTGTGTCTCCATCGTAGCATGATCACAGGGTTTGAAACATTAGAGATGGGATGATGGGATATATACATAATAAGAAACATACTAGTGAAAAGGCACAAATTTGTTACTTCATGAATGCAGAGAGATAATAAGGGCATAAGAAATATTCACCAAGAGAAATGAGTTCATCAAATGAGTATTCTTACTTGAGATTCAAGGATAGTAGATACGGCTTTTGTCCTCTTCAAATGTTCAAGATCAGTGCGCTTACTTTTGACAGAATCACGCATTTCTGATATTTTGGTCACAAGACCATAAAGTGAACTCTGTCAAAAATAATAAAATGAGGTAAATGAAAGAGGTACAAAATGACAGGTTCGCTTCAAATAAACAGTTTTAAGGAAAATACTCAAAAAGAAAAATGAATCTGCAGAATGAAGAAGGAAAACTACTCTAGTAAATACACTGACAAAAAGTGATTTCTCTTATCGCGTAGATGGTCGGGAGATTTAGCCCTTACAAAATAAACATAGTAGATTACCAATTACTTCCTACATAATTTATTCCAATGAAATCCAAAATCTCGGTTGTACTTCTCACTTTTTAGTATCCCAAAAGGCCTAACATGTTTGGTATGCAAATTTAAATAACTATGAGAATGGATACAATTTCACTCAAAACAGCTAAAATGATTTGTTTTGTTTTCAGGAATGTATCCTAAAATTCATATCTGAAAGCCAACTAAACTAACCAAACATGTTTTTTCGGGATTCTTCGTATCCTTGTTTTCAGGAACAATGAATTCATCATATCTTGAAAACAAACATGAGGGTTTTAATAGATCTGAAAGTTCTCTGGTTGTGGCCTCAGTATTTGATGGCATTATGAGAATCAATATGAAGTGTATAACAATGAAATACTAATTAGGCAATTTTTATCGCTGGCTAACCTCGGCAGCAATTGTTTGAGCATTCATGGTGGCCTCTGCTTTCGCATTAGCATATCTCCATTGCAGATAATGGTTGTGAAGCATCCGTAGGGCATGCACATTTTCTTGCTGACTCGATATCTTCTTTACCTTTCTCGCCTCTGCCCCAACCGTTGTGTTCGACGGATGCGGTGGTAGACTAATACAACTTGACTTCACAGGGTTTTGGTGGGATTTGTAAAGAACAGATGATGATCTGTAGATAGACTTTGTAGGGCTAGAAAAGGGTTGTTCAAAACTAGGGATTGGTGAACTGAGAGAGCGATAAAAAGGTGAAGAAGAAACTTTTGAAGAATCACCAATTCCATTGCTTCCCCTCTGAGTTAGCAATCTATTGGAAATGGTTGGCAACTGATCAGCCTCTGGCATGGAAGAGCGACACTCTGGAAGCGACCGTGTCTTGCATTTTAGTATTGGAATGGGAGAACTACTGCATGATCCAGTTTCAGAAGAATCACTTGATGTTGAAGTTTCTGTTAGGGTTTCTGGGAATTTATTGTCATAATCCGAATCAGAAGCATTGGACGAAAATGAACTAGAAACCTGAGATTGAACAAGCTTAGCAGCAGCTGTGGATGCCACAGAAGCAATTGCGTTTGATCGTTGAGAATTTTGGGTGGAAATTATTGATCTAGGGTTTATCCTATCAGTACCATGTACAATTGGAGTATCTGGCCTGGATCGGACAAGGCTACTTGATCTGTTCAGTAACTTGCCATTATTGGAAGCTCTCAAGTTCGCAGTATCTTCTCCACCGCCATTATTCTCCTTGAAAAGCTTCACAACAGCTCGCTGTGGCTTCCTCTGCATAGAGAGGACTAATTTACTATGCGGAGTATCCAAACTTCGCATCACATCGAGTCTATTCTCATCAGCAGAAGACAACGGTTCCGCTTCTTGCTGTCGTCTCTGTGCTGACAGTGAACGCTGCTGATTCTGGTGGTGGTGGTGGTGGTGGTGGTGGTGGTGATGGTGTCTCGGTTGAAGCTCTGTGGAAGTTGAAACAGAGTGTTTTGGGAGAGGACATTTTGAAGATGGAAGATGAAGATCACCCGAAGATGAAGAGGAAACAATCGGAGACATAAATCTAGAACTCACTTCCCTCACTCTCGGTCGGCGAGGTGGCGGAGGCGCCGCCATGGACACATTCTGTTGTTGTGGTTGCTTCTGCTGTTGTTGTTCTTGAGAGACTGAAGAAACTTCCGCCATTGCTGTTTTTCCCCAATTTTGACCCAATTCTGATTTCTATAGTTGGAGAATCTGAAAGGAGAAATGTCTAGGGAATCAAATGACCGTTTTTTTTTCAATCAATCATTGGATGGATCAATTGAAAGAATTTCTGTGCCCTAATTGTTGTAATGGATGATCCACTTACTTTGCTTCTGAAAACTCTCACAGAATACAATGGTGGATCCAGGATTTCTCTGAAGGAAGAGAAAGAAGATTGGATTTTGATCAAGCTTGGGTTTTGATTTTGATATCTTTATGTATCTTCTCTCTCTAAAATCCCTAGAAAGGAGAAGAGATAGAGAGAAAGAAGAGAGAAGAGTGGAGATAACAAAAAACTAGCCGTTGGAGGAAAGAAAGGTTGCAACGGCTATCTGTCTTAAATGTTAAAATTGTATTTTTTGGAGACGTTTCAGAAGAGACAAGGGTGTTTTGGAGTGTCAACGGTCGTGTTTGGTTCGTAATCATATTTACGGTTTCACCTTAATAGGATAAAAAAGTAATTAACTTTTTAATTAAGGATAAACGATGAAAATAATAGAGTGCGACTACCGTTAAGCTCAGCCGGACAAAACCTGTCCTGCTGCGCTGTTCTCAGCCTGCCACATTGCCACTCATGCCCCCCAAGTCTTACATGCACCGTTTCTCAAATCCTTTGTCCCTCGCCGTCCCAGTCTGATTTTGTCTTGTAGGGCCCACATAAAGATACCATCTAATCCTCACTCATTGCACACCTCCAATTTTTTTTGGTGATAATGATATGCTCCGCTCTCTTCCTAGAGTATCCACCTAATCCCTAGAGTCGGTGCACAACTTCAATTTCTTTTTCTTTTTTTCACTAATGATCTACTTTCCTCCGCTCTTAGAGGCCGTTTGGCAACCACTTAAGAAGTTGCTTTTTGATTTATATAAGTCAAAAAGTAAAAAAGTTTGTATGGTAATATTTTTTCAAAGTGACTTCTAGAAGCAAAAAAGTTACTTCTTTTTAGAGCAATTTTTTTTTTCTTTTCTACTTCTTAGAAGTTGTTTCTCCTCGAGTACCGTGTAACAACTAATAACTCATCATTTTTTTAGACTTATAAGTCAATAGTTTATCATACTAACTTCTCCTTATTTTTTACTTCTCAGAAGCACTTTTGCTTTTTTTTAGAAGCAGAAGCACTTCTGCTTCTGGTTGCCAAACGCCCTCTTAGAATATATGATTAAGTTGGGAATAATTCCTGAAGTGGTTCCAACTTCCAAGGGGTGTCGAAGACTCAGACTTCTAACTTCTAAGCTCTAAGTTGATGGATAAAGCTTTTACCAACTACCTAACTCTCTTAGTATTTAATGTTAATCACTTAGCTAAACACAACAAAATAACTACATTTTGTTGACGAACCATGTGGGATGAAAATAGTATTCAAGTTGTGAATTTTGCCTTATTTTAATCAATAAAGAAGAAATATTATATTCCAAACAAAGAATTGTACAAAAGAATAAACAAAATTTAAACACCACAAAAGTCCATCCCATAAAAAATTGGATAATACTACTTGTACTCTTTGGATGACTCTCAGGATGAGGTGGCGAGATCTACTTTGCGTAAAGTTATTTCAAACTCTTTAAATTGAAAGCTGATCTCGCCACCTCATCTTGGGAGTTATCTAAGTGGTACATATAGCATTATCCTAAAAAATTTGTGCATTCATCTCCTTCTAAATGTCCCATCCAATAGTGAATGAAATGTTGCTATGTAAGGTCCATGTCGGGTCCTCATAAGCTAACTAGATGTGGCAACGGATCGGACTAGGGTCGACCCTAGGTGGGTTGGTGGGTTAACATATTAAGATTATCAAACCCTAATCCTGACTAGTTTATGAAACGAGTCAATTTTTCAAACCCTAACTCTATCGGTTTAGCATTTTTCTTTGTAAAATAGTGGAACGGGTTAGTGTTGACCCTTACCGGTTAGCTTTACCAGACCAGTTGGCAGGAGTTCACGATGCCTTCCATGTGTCTATGCTTCGGAAGCATCTCAGAGATGAAGATCGCCCAGCAGTCGGGTGACTCTCCGAGTGCCTTCGATGGAAAGGTAGCCTTTCTTTCCACTTCAGCCGCAACACGGTTTAGTGATTCAGATTTCCATCCATTATCAGGTTTCTTTCCTCCTTTAGCAACCTCCTCAATTAAGGTTTCTACAAGAACCTCATCCATTTGATCGCTCCATCTTATGCATTTTCTTCGTGAGGTCTCAGATTGTGATGCCATACTATAAGAGAGTGTACCCCAAAAAAAAGAACATACATTTATAGAAACAATATACTTAATATCCAATACACCATTGATATTATAATAATTAATTACATAATAATCAGAGCAGAGCAAAGAGCAACTATT
>MVGT01003328.1:152927-189795 GCA_002174775.1 Macleaya cordata | reverse complement strand
AGGTGTTATGGGGGTCTCCCATTACCGATACCATCTAGATTTGTTTTTAATCTAGATAACAAGTTATTATTAAATTTCCTTTAATTCATTTTTCTTATAAATAAAAACTCAACCCTTGCATTAAATAATTAAATGTAACCATGCAAGATAAATACATTTCATATGCAATTTCATAACAAAAACATAAAATTAGATTTTGTTTATAGTAGGGATCTCACCTACCTCAATTTGATGCCAAAATCTTATCACCTACTTGATTTATTATTTCCAGATGTGATAATCGATGATGTAAATCCTCGATTTCTTAATGATTTTGATGATAATACTAGTAACTATTATAGATTTAATGAGAGAGGATGTAGATGAAGAGGTATGTTATGGAGAATAAAGAAGAATATGTATATTGAGGAGAGTAATTAGAGGTGTAACAGGGGTGTAAACATAAAATAAAAGAGGAGATTTTGTGTTTTGAAGAAGGAAATAAGGGGGGTTTATATAGGAAAATTTTGAGATTTATTATTATTATTATTATTATTATTATTATTATTATTATTATTTTAATATATAATTTTTTTATAAAAAATATTATTTTATTCCTTTTAGTGGGCTGCTACAGTATATGGCAGCTACTATAGCAGCAGCCCACGTTTTATAATAATAAAATATTATTATTAATATTTTATTAATTAATTAATTTAATTTTTCTTTTAGAGTTAACTCTCTTAAAGTACATTATGAGTTTCCATGCATATTACCATGCATATGAGAAATTTATTTTTCAAATCAATACTCACCTAAATGGGCATACTTTCACGCTAAGTTAATTATGTTGGTCAAGTGTGAAATATTCACATTATAGAATTTTTTGGGGTATTACACGTCACATCAAGGACTAGGATGTGTTTTGATGCAGAACAACTTAGTGGTTGCTTATGCTTCAAGACAGTTGAGGATTCATGAGCACAACTATCCGACTCATGACCTTGATAGGTGATGCTTCAAGTAGTGTTTGCACTCAAGATTTGGAGACACTACTTGATAGTTGAAAGGTTTAAGCTCTTTTTGGATCATAAAAGTCTCAAATACTTATTCTCGCAGAAGGAGGTAAATATGAGGCACCGTAGATGGTTGGAACTACTGAAGGATTACGACTTTCAGTTGCAGTACCATCCAGGAAAGGCCAACGTGGTGGCACATGCTCTAAGTAGGCAGCCTAGGGGCTTAGTGGCGACTATGATGGTCCAGTAATGGCGACTATTGGAGACATCTTCAGAGTATAACTTCGATTTGGCAAACCGCGAGCAGAAACAACTGTTGTTAGGTAGTGTAGTCATTCGACCTACTCTAATAAGCCAAATCATCAGTGAGCAAGGAAACGATCAATGGTGCCGTGACAAAGTTGTAGGCATTCAACAAGGAGAAATCACAGACATGACTGTAGGAGAAGATGGTGGCTTGAGATTCAAGGGTCGCTTGTGTGTCAGAGAAATCTGAGTTTAGGAGGAACATCTTGAACGAGTCACACCGTAGTAAGTACACTATACATCCTGGAAAGAACAAGATGTATCGGAACTTTAAACGATATTTCTGGTGGTCGGGAAGGAAGCGTAGCGTGGCAGAGTTCGTTCTTACATGTTTTACTTGTCAGCAAGTAAAGGCAGAGCATTGGAAACCAGCGAAAACTTTGCAATTCTTAGATATACCCGAGTGGAAGTGGGAGAATATATCTTTGGATTTTATTGGCGGATTACCTAAGGCTAGGAAGGAAAATGACTCTATTTGGGTGATCGTGGATAGATTGACCAAGTGCGCACACTTCGTGCTAGTCAAGAAGACATACACCGCAGAGCAGTTAGCTACATTTTATGTGACTGAGATAGTTCGATATCACGGAGTTCCAGTTTCAGTGGTATCAGATCGGGATACTTCGTTCACCTCGAAGTATTGGAGAGCTTTTCAAGAAGCTATGGGAACACAACTTGATTTTAGCACGACTTTTCATCCTCAAACGGATGGGCAGACAGAGAGAGTTAACCAAGTTGTAGAGGACATACTCCGTTGTGTAGTTCTAGACTTCAAGGGTAATTGAGAAGATTCATTACCGCTTGTTGAGTTTGCCTACAATAACAATTACTAAATTAGCATAGGAATGGCATCGTTTGAAGCGTTGTATGGCAGACCTTGTAGATCTCCAGTATGTTAGGCAGAAGTCGGAGAGTAGAAACTTTCAAGATCGAAAACTGTACAACAAATTACAGAGAAGATAGCTCTAATTAGAGAGCGTATGCGAGCAGCTCAGAGTCGTCAAAAAAGTTACGCTGATCAGAGGCGTAGGGACCTTGAGTTTAAGGTTGGTGATCAAGTTCTACTGAAGGTATCACCGATGAAGGGTGTTCTTCATTTTGGAAAGAAAGGGAAGTTAACGCCGCGTTTCGTTAGACCTTTTTCCATCCTAAAGAAAGTAGGGAAAGTGTAAAGCCTCAATTTGAACTCAAATCTCTAAGAAATCGAATCACATCTCGAGGCGTTAGGTTTACTATACCAAGTGATTAAACAGTACTTAAATAAACCTAAATAGAAGTTTATGAACCTAAATCAGAGTTAAGTTAATCTAGTTCAGCAAAACTTTAATCACCTCTAATTATGGTTAGGCCTAACGAAAAATTCGCCAGAGTTTTCCCTATATTTTCAGGGTCTGAAACCTTCCATAAACCTGTAGAAGAGATTTATCCACAATAAATATTTTCTAAATTATTCCATTCATCCACAATTGTCATATCATCTCATCATGTCCAATCAACCCTATTCATCAATATAAAATATCTAGTCATCCACTAGGCTGGATCCAAACTATAATTCTAAAATAATCTCTCACTTGATAAAATAATACATATATAAGATTTGTTAAGTGATGCTAAATATAAACATAAGTGTGTTTGTTTTACAGTATATAGTTCAAAAATATATGTATATAAAGCAAGGAAAAATAACTACATCATAACTGAATAACAATAACACCTCAAGTATAATAAACTTGAGGTAGAAAGTTTCCCTATACCAGCCTCCTCAAATGACACAACGCCCAATCATCTATTGTCTCCTCGATTTCCTAAACAAAAAGCCTAGTGAGAACTTATAATACTAACAGGTAGTCACTAACATGAATTTAAGACAATGCAGGTTTTAAAAAAAATCGAGAAATCAGAACACAGTAATGTAAAAGCATTTGGTACTTTATTCTACAACATAAACCGTTAACCATTCACTTACCTATACAAGTAAATATAAACTAACAACATCTCACCATCATAATACTGCGTAGTGTAATCATCTTAGAGTGAAGAGGCCACGACTAGATGTTTCAGCTCCTAGTCGGTGAGCAAAATCGTGTTCCAACTTAACCGATGTGGAACCCCATCGTTAGTTCCTGATTTCCGACCGAGCGACTGATTTATCGGTTTTTGTGAGAAACACGTTGGCTCATGATTTGGGTTTAGGTGGACCCTTGACCATAATTTGTCGATGTAGCCGTTGTCGCGGTGGTCAGCCATTTGACTCGTACAGACATTTTAATGATCATTAAAATAATCCAGGAGTTGTTACGCTCCTCAAGTCTTCGCCTAATCTAAGTAGCATGTAACCTCAATATTTCTAGAATCATACACGTACCTATCCAAATAAGGCTTTCCAAAAAGATAAATAGAATAACCTAGATTTCATTAGTTTTCCTATATTATGAGAGTCCCATTCCTGTCATGAGACAGTAAAACATATTGAAAATACGGAACAAATCATTGTTTTTAGGAAAACTTCAATTATT
This sequence comes from Macleaya cordata, assembly GCA_002174775.1. Classification (NCBI taxonomy): domain Eukaryota; kingdom Viridiplantae; phylum Streptophyta; class Magnoliopsida; order Ranunculales; family Papaveraceae; genus Macleaya; species Macleaya cordata. The sequence goes on along the minus strand of MVGT01003328.1, from coordinate 185,975 downwards.
TGCTCGTGTAGGCATTACAAGTCCATTTTCGGATCACCAAAAGATACATAATATAATAATATAAGTTTTAGTAGTAGAAAATACTTTTTCCTATAAAAACTAATAACCATGCATATGTTGTGATCTTCCATCTAATATTATTCCGGAGAAAGCCGGTAATATAATCCGGGGAAAGCCGAGTAATCGGGGGAAAGCCCGTAATATAATCCGGAGAAAGCCGGTAATAATCATAGCCAGAGGAAAGCCCAACATAATATATATAGTATATATTCTGGGGGAAAGCCCGTACCTAAGGAATCACTAACACATACCCAACAACTGGAAACTTCCATCCCATACATCATCTCAAAACAACTACTTCTCCCAACAAATAGAAGGAAGTAAAATATATATATATTATAAGAACCCAAAAATCCATTTGGTTTTGGAAATATACCCATTCCCAAAGCTCGATAACGATTAAATCTCGATTCTTTTGAAAATATAGTTTATTTAACTATAAGTAAGAAAAGAATCATCCATATACTTATATATGTATATAACTCATGCGTATATATAATTATTATAATCTAGTTATTTTAAAAATAGCTATTACTGTTTTAAATCACTATGTAAAACTGTACTTTTGAAAAATGATTTTCACATCAATAGGACATCACAAATAAATCATGCATGCTTTGCAAAATAACTACATTTGATTTATAAATCTAAACTCTATCAAAGCATTGAAAGTACTTTAATGGCTACAAATAAAGTATTTATAAGGTCCTACCTCAAATCCCGCAAGGCTAACTCTTTACCGCGTTGTTCACCTCCAATTATTAGTCCTAGTACAAACTTTCAACTGTAAATAACATTTTAAATTCACTTTAGAAAACTGTATAGATCACATTAATTCCACAAATAGTAGTTTGGTAGTCTGAACCTAACCTAAACAGTCTCTACAAGGTCCAAGTACCTTTAATCATTTGCTCTTAATATTAATAAGAGGAAACCAAATACCTCAAAATCATTGAACCTAATATTCAATTTTGAATTTGCCACCACCAACAAATTTAGTTCACTAAAATTTTGCCACAAAATCAAAATGAATCTCAAGTTCTTCAAGTAGCTCCCAAACTAGGTCCTTATAAAATCAAATAAGGGCTTTAGGATTTCAAACCCAAATTACTCCAAATACTCTCTTTTAACTCAAAACTCTTCAATTTGTATCAAACACCTTATAACTAAATAAGGATATTAGAAATCCATCCTAATAAAATTCTACTCTTAAAATCTTAATATTTATGAACTCCAAAATAAGGGGTTTTCAAAATTCATTAATTTCTAGGAAAAGGGTTGGACCTATTTTCCTCAAAATCATAACCCAAATAATCTGAATTGTAATGACTTTAAACTAATTTAATCAACTACATAACTACCTGGTTGTACATCCCTTGTTGAATATATCTCTAAGAAATCAACTAATTTATTATCTATAACCTAGAACACCTAATTAGTAATCTATCAAAATCAGGAGAATTTCACTAGTTCAAATTTACTCAAATCAATTTCAGCAAAAAGAATAATAAATTGAGGGTTTTAGAATTCTATTCAATTAAGTAAAATTAGCATGAACCCTAATTCCTCAAATTCGGTAAATTGAATATCTAAAAATCAATTTTTTAACTAAATTAATTAACTACAATTAGCCTTAAAATACAACCCCTAGTTTAGACTATCTCTAAGAAAATCGTTAATTTCTTGTATGCAACTAGGGTGAAGAACTACAAAATAATTCAGTCCATAACTTAATTATGATTTGTTGATAAAAAATAATAAACACTTAAAATAAGTTAGTATTCATCATCAAATTCCATTAATAACCAAAATTACACAACATGCCTATCAAGTTTCTCTAATTATTAAATTAAGGGTTTGGGATTCAACTCTTAACTACTCTAATTTTTGTTTTCAATAAAAAGTCCTTATTTTACATCATCAAACAACTCTCTTACATTAAATCTCAAATTTAATTGTCAATTTTTGTACTTCCAACAACAAATTTTTGATAGGATGAAGGATGGACTTCATCTTCATCTTCCCCTTCTCTCTCTCTCTCTACCGTCATCTCCTTCTCTCTTTCCCTCTGCTGTCTCCCTCTCTCTCTCTATCGACATCTCTCTCTCTCTTTTCTTTCCTTCTTCTTCTTTCTTTCTTCTCTCTCTTCTTCTCCTTTCTTCTTCTCTTTCTTCTTCTCTTCTCTCTCACCATCTCAAACTCTCTCTACCGACCGTATGAAAGAAGGTGGAGGTGAAAAGAACTTCACTTTACTAAACTATTAAATAGACATAAGAAAACAATTTGCTATATAAGCATATACACAAATGTGTGTATACATCATAAACAAAAGTGGGTTTATGGGTAAATTTGGCGGGTGGGACAATGGAAATGGGTCGCGGGTCTATTTATTATTTCTTTTCAGTCATTGATCTCAAAAACTTGGTCAAAATCGCGGGTAAACTTTAACCTTGCTCAAAATCGCGTCTAATTTTTCATCGTACTCAAACTCGCGTTCCGGGACTCCGTTGGGCTTCATTCGGTGTCCGATTTTCGCGTATGAGTAGTTGAAATTCTATAACTTTTCGAGATCTATCCATTTGTACGGTTTGATTCTTCAAATTACCCTTCCATCGAAAACTCATTTATTTAATTTCAAGTTTAATTATTTTAACACTAAGCTTAATTATTTTAATAATTAATTGGTTTCACGGTCAAAGCGTTGGACTAGACTCTAATTGACTCGGATTAACATTGACTGGTCAACTAAATTATTTTGGGTCGTTATAGAAAGTGGCTTACCGGTTAGCTTTACTAGACCAGTTGGCGGGAGTTCACGATGTCTTCCAGTGTCTATGCTTCGGAAGCATTTCAAAGATGAAGATCGCCCAACAGTGGTCGATTTCCACGAGCTGGAGTTGCAGCCAGGAGCAACCTATGTAGAGAAGCCTTATAGGATTTTTGACTACAAGGAGCAGCAGCTCAGGTCACGATCAATACCTTGGGTGAAGGTGCAGTGGCATCATTATGATGAGCGTGAGGCCACGTGGGAGAGAGAAGAGTAGATGCGCGCGAGTTATCCAGACCTTTTTGAAAAGGTATGTGCGATTTTGAGGACAAAATCCTCTTTTAGGGATGTAGATTGTAATACTCTTTAATTTAAATTACTAATGTGGGCAGCCACTTCCGTTAAGGGCACTCTGACAGAGTTTTTGTAAGTATGGGTTTATAATAGTTATAAATATAAACTAAAACCCACAAACCCATTCCTTTTGCTTAGATTGACCAAGAGAGAGAGAAGAAAATCGGCTAGGGCAAGAGGGAGAGAGAAAGCTATTTGGATAAGAACCTAGGGTTTGAGAAGGAGAGATCACAGTGATCGCGTTCGTGAGAGAGCGCATGGATTCTTCTTCTTCTTCTTCTTCTTCCTTGCGGTTGGGAGACGGTTGCATTGATGCAAGTAGTAACTTGCTCTTTTGGTGTAGATTTAGGTTTTCTATGATGTTGGTATGCTTACTTAATGTTTGAATGCATGAAAACCTAGAATATATGTTGTTTGCATGCTAACCACATGAATGAGTGCATGAAATCCATAAACGTAGGATTTGAGCATGTTTTTAAGGGTTTGAATGCAAGGAAACTACGTATATATATTGTGTATATGATTCCCTAACACTTGTAGGAGAGAAAACCAAGTTCCCATGAAGTTCTTGAGAGGAATAAACCCTGAAATCGTGAAGGAAATCCAAGGGGTATCAATACCTGCCCATTAATAGTGGACAGATAGGGCTAGTATCGATGCCCACCATGATGGGTATCGATACCAGCGATATTTGCAATCGTAATAAGACCTAGGGTATCGATACCTACTCCAAGAGTATCGATACCTACTTATTAATGGCCAACAGACAGGTCTAGTATCGATACCCATCTGATCGGTATCGATACCAGAGGTATTTTTCACCTTTATGATGGTTGGTATCGATACCAATAGAAAGGGTATCGATACCAACTGACTGTCAACCCTAAAATAGGTTATTTTGGAGTCCTTTTGAAAGTAGGCTTTTGATTAATGAGTATCATGACATATGGCATGTAGGATACGATTTATTTATGTGTTTAGAAAGCATGTAATGCATAATTAAACTACTTGTGAACTACTTTCATGATGATGAGCACTTGTAGATATAGAGAATATGTAAGAAACCTTCATAAGCTTGATATGTGCTTAAACAACTTGTTTGGCTTGTGTGCAAACATAGTTTAAGTCCTGTATAGGCCTGGTCCTCTCCAAGTGAGGTCTACAAAATCGTCAAGTGAGGTCTACGGAATCACTTGACACATAAGTAACGCCGACAAGGTTACCAGTGTTCGGGAGACGAATTTCGAGGCGGTTCATCGGATTCACCTGGCGCACGGTCAGTGTCCCAATTGAACTACACGGACGGGTGAAGCATGGGTAGTAACTAGGTACACCACATGTTACGAGAGCTAAATCTTAAGCAAATATCATAAAACACAATAACCGTTATCTTGTGCATCTTTTTACCATGTTTTATCGTTTATTTACATATCTTATTCAACATTGTGAATATACTCTTGCGAAACTCATGGCTATCTTAAATCTAAGCCAAGGGAACTATTGAACTTGTTGGCTAGGTTTTGACATAGCACTATTAATCTTTTCAGGTCCAGGTTGTCAGGCGAATCCACAGTAGCGGTGGTGCTCGTAAGGCAGGAATAAGTTTTCAAAGTTCCTAAATTTCCGTGAAGATATTAGTCATTCTTTTAAATAAGTTTAGTTGAGTTTGGGACACTTGTTTAGTCCTTTATTCTTCGAGAATACTCGTTCATTCGTTTGTTCATATGACAATTTATCCTTGAGTTAATAAAGTTTATTTCAGTTTTATTTTACTTGTATCTTGAATGTGTGTGCAAGATTCTTGTTAGCTTGGTGTAACGCGTACACCCTAGAGCTACAGGTTGTTAATGGTTCCGCCAGAATGCCTAGTTCTCATTGAGTAAGGGCTGCAGACCTGAAACGTGAGGGCGGGGCATTACAATTCTATTCCTTGAATGTTTGAATAAAAAAGATAACTAATTAATATGAAAACTAATTAAATGACATAGGGAGAGGAAGAAATGAGATGGTATAATAAGTTTAGAGAAATATATTAGAGATGGTGAAAGAGAGAAGGGGTAAGTTGAAATGAGGGTTATATAAATTTTAAGTTCAGGCACTGTAGAGATGGGAATCACTATTCAAATAGTGAACACTATATAGATTGCGACTACTGTACACTGTACGAATTGCGACTACTGTACAGATTGCAGCTACTGTACATTGTACAAATTGTTTTACTGTAGTGACGGCTTGAGTATAAAATATGTATACTAATTACGTATACGATACTGTTCAATTATACAATATTATTCACTCATGACATAAAACACTTGATTCACTTTTCTCGTAATACTAATTCATGTAGTATAATTTAGTACTAAGCATATATATCATACTGTCATGTATATAATACGATTCACGTATACGTTACTGTTAATATATACAATACTATTCACAAAATAATATTCATCAAATTCTGTTACTAGACCATAGTTTGTGAAGTATATTGTTTGTATAACACTATTCATGTGGTATTATTCATACGTACGTGCATTTGAATAACATTTATGTAGTACCTGTAGCGCCCCAATTTGAAACTCAAATCTCTAAGAGATTGAATCGCATCTCGAGGCATTAGGTTAACTATACAAGGTGACTAATTAGTACTAAACAAACCTAAACAAGGTTTATAAACCTAAATCAGAGTTAAACTAATCTAGTTCGGGAAAACTTAATCACCTTAAAATATGGATAGGCCCAACGAAAAATTCGCCAGAGTTTCCCCTGTATTTTCAGGGTCTGAAACCTGTTATAAACCTGTAGAAGAGATGATTTATCCACAAATAATATTTCTAAATCATTCCAATCATCCCCGATAGTCATATCATCTCATCAAGACTAGTCTACCTTACTTCATCAAAATAATAATACCTAGTCATCCACTAGGCTGGATTCAAACCATAATTCTAAAATGATGCCTCACATAAAATATACATAGATAACCTGAATTAAGTGATATAATATACATAAGTGTATTTGTCTTATATACATATCTTAAGAAACATGCACCTTAAAAAGGCTAAAATACAACACCTCAAGTGTAAGAAAGCTATCGTTGACGTACTCCCTATATCGATCTCCTCAAAGGATACAGATATAGTCCGACCAATCCTCTCTTGGATCCTCATTTTTCTCAGCAGTAATATCTCCTGGATCTGACCAAAAAGCCTAGTAAGAAACTTATAATACTAACAAATAGTCACTAACATGAATTTAAAATAATGCAGGTTTTAAAAAAAATCGAGAAGTCATAATACAGTAATGTAAAAGTAGTTGATACTTGTTCTACAACATAAACCGATAACCATTCACTTACCCATATAAGTAAATATAAACTAACAACATATCACCATCATAATACTGCGTAGTGTAATCATCTTAGAGTGAAGAGGCCACGACTAAATGTTTCAGCTCCTAGTCAGTGAGCAAAATCATGTTCTAACTTAACCGATGTGGAACCCCATCGTTGATTCCTGATTTTCAACCGAGCGACTGATTTATCGGTTTTTGTGAGAAGCACGCTGGCTCATGATTTGGGTTCAGGTGGACCTTTGACCATAATTTGCCGATGTAGCCGTTGTCGCGGTGGTCAGCCGTTTGACTCGTGCAGACATTTTAATGATCATTAAAATAATCCAGGAGTTGTTACGCTCCTCAAGTCTTCGCCTAATCTAGGTAGCATGTAACCTCAATATTTCTAGAATCATATACGTACCTATCCAAATAAGGCTTTCCAAAAAGAGAAATAGAATAACCTAGATTTCAATAGTTTTCCTATACCATGAGAGTCCCATTCCTGTCATGAGACAGGAAAACATAATAAAAATACGGAACAAATCATTATTTTTAGGAAAACTTCAATGATTTGCTCGTGTAGGCATTACAAATCTATTTTTGGATCGCCTAAAGATACATAATATAATAATATAAGTTTTAATAGTAGAAAATACTTTTTTCTATAAGAACTAACATCTATATATATGTTGTGATTTTCCATCTAATATTATTCTGGAGAAAGCCAGTAATATAATCCGGGGAAAGCCGGGTAATCGGGGGAATACCCGTGATATAATCCAGGGAAAGTCGGTAATAATCATAGCCAGGGGAAAGCCCAACATAACATATATAGTATATATTTCGGGGGAAAGCCCGTACTTAGGGAATCACCAACACATACCCAACAACTGGAAACTTCCATCCCATACATCATCTCAAAACAACTACTTCTCCCAACAAATGGAAGGAAGAAAAATATATATTATAAGAACCCAAAAATCTATTTGGTTTTGGAAATATACCCATCCCCAAAGCTCGATAACGATTAAATCTTGATTTTTTTGAAAATATAGTTTATTTAACTATAAGTAAGAAAAGAATCATCCATATACTTATATATGTATATAACTCATTCATATATATAATTATTAGAATCTAGTTATTTTAAAAATAACTATTATTGTTTTACATCATTATGTAAAGCTATACTTTTGGAGAATCATTTTCACATCAATAGGACATCACAAATAAATCATGCATGCTTTGCAAAATAATTACATTTGATTTATAAATCTAAACCCTGTCAAAAGCATTGAAAGTACTTTAATGGCTATAAGAGAGTATTTATAAGTTCCTACCTCAAATCCCGCAAGGCTAACTCTTTACTGCATTAATTTCCTCCAATTAGTGTACTGGTATTAGTACACATTCCCAACTGTAAACAACACATTTAATTCACTTTCAAAACTCAATTCAATTCATACTAATTTCATATAGAATAGTCTAGGAATCTAAATTCTAACCTAAACAGTCACTACAAGGGTCCAAGTCCCTTTAGTCATCCTCTTTTAATGTTAATAAGAGGAAACCAAATACCTCAAAATCATTGAACTTAAAATTCAATTTTGAATTTGCCACCACTAACAAATTCAGTTCACTAGAATTAACCACAAAATCAAAATCAATCTCAAGTTCTTCAAATAACTCCCAAACTAGGTCCTTATCAAATCAAATAAGGGCTTTAGGATTACAAACCCAATTTGCTCTAAATATCCTCTTGTACTCAAACACTTTAATTAAAAGCCCTCATTTTACATCATCAAAATATTTCCAACATCTATTCCATGATTTTCATCACAAATTCCTAACCTAATATAATAACTCAACTTGAACAAGGAATTAATGGTTGGATTCCTTACCTTAACTACAAGGCCAAATAGAAAACTCCTCTTCAACTTGTTTAGACCTCCAAATCCTACAATCTAAGCCAAAACAGTAAATTTGGGTCAAAATCAATCTTCTCAATTATCAATTTCATCAATTAAAGGTTTGAAAGGTTTAATCAAATCTTAAACTATTAACAAAATTAACTCTAAAATTGAAAACTAAAGATTAACAACATAAAACATCTAATTAAAAATAAATGAAAAGCTAGGGTTTTAAATTAATACCTCAATCAACAAATTATATGGTCCCTACAAACTCCCCATCGGCCCACCATCATCGTCACCTTCTTCTTCCTCTTTTTCTCCTTCCTTCTTTCTTTTCTTTCCCTCACTTTCTCTCTCAACATCTCTCTCTCAAGCTCCCCTTTCTGTTCTCTTTTTTTTCTTTCTCTGAAGTAAAACAAAGAGAGAGACTTCTCTCTTATCTCTTAAATAGTAAAGGGCGGTGTAAAGAAAAAGGGCCTAACAAATTAAAAATAAAAATAAATGACTATATGGGTTATACTAAGGTGTATGCACATACATACAAATTATATGTATACAAGGAATAACTTATAAAGTTACTCTTAAATACATCACCCATATACATATATAGTGTATATACACAATTAAATAAAGTTTAATTGGTCAAAACCAAGGTCAAATCGCGGGTACCTTCATTACCGGTCCAAATCGTGTTCCGGGCCTTGGTTTGGGATCATTTAGTGTCCCATTTTTGCGCGTGAGTAGTCGAAATTGAATAACTTTTCGAGATCTATCCAATTGTACGGTTCGATTCCTCAAATTATGCTCCGAACAAAAACTCATTATTTAATCCTGGACTTAATTATTTTAACACCTAATAGGTTCTACGATTGAAGCGTTGGACTCGACTCAACTTAACTCACCAAAGTCAACAAAATTATTTTGGGTCGTTACAGTACCATAGAACCATCCTTTCACGTAAGATTTACGTGAGAACGTTATTTAAATACGTCTAAATAGGCGCACACATAACATTTAGACATTCTCTTGACTATCTGAGTCAAGTATGAGTTTCAATAATTAAATTTTCTAGGGCGTTACAAACAATCTTTAGACTATTTATATATGAAGATATTACAGATCAGTGTGCAGATTTCTGATATTAGAACTTTGATTAGTTTTCATTACGGTTTTGGTCTATGAGGTGCAAATCGATTTTAGCTATGCTCTTGGATGATTCGACAATTTTAAATTGAAAGTACCTATTGGTTTAGTTGTGTTTTGCATGGTTTATATTTAATATTTATGCATAACACTAGCATATGAAAGGAATGGAAAATATATGAACTATGATATCCTTGATGGCTATTTGGGTACGTGGGCAGCCGCTACGCGGTTCAGCATAAAAATACGAAGCATTATACATCCTCTGGCAGTTGAGCCTATGGTTTCTGCAGGTACGTTTATTTACCAAGTTCATATTTGGTGCTTATGTGATGACTGAGTACTTCGAGATGAGATATGTATTATTTAGTTAAATTTGATTTCCTATTTTGGAATGTTAAAATTCTAAACAATGATTGATTTGACACTCAGATGCTAGTTATAATGGAAATTTAATGTGGTGAATTTGAATGGGCTTATTATTTTGACTTAATTTGGGTTGTTCTTGTGTACTTTTTAGTAATATTTTAGATCTCAAGATATGGAATTGGATTAGTCCGAGATCGCCATATAAATAATTTTCTTTTTGCTAACTTGCACCTCTTTGTCATTGTATAATAGATGACACTCTGTGCTTGATAGGTAATTGAATTATCCAAAAATTCTTCACCTGCAGCTGAAATGTCATGGTATTTCTTTTGAAGATGTGACATGGTTATAACTCAAGTTATATAGGTGTGAACTGGGCTCTGTACATGGTTACCTTTCTAATGATTAATTGATTCACTTAGAAGTGGTCTTATTAAGTTCATTTTTAATAATTGCAATGTTAAAAAGTTTAGATTTTTTTATTTTTTATTTTTTTGAATATTGGGTAAAACTCAATTAATTTATTAATGATAAAAACACCCATACATCAAAAGAGAAAAATACAACAAATAGTACAACACAAACAAGTAGAACACAAGTAATACAACAAGAAGAAACACAAGGAAAAATTCGAAGAAAATTGGAGAAAATGGTATTCGGCACAACTTCAACCAATTTGATAGATTTGCTTCCCAAAGAAGAGATTCTCCCATATAAATAGGGGGAGAGATGAGTCTAACACCTTGTGCACCTAAAACAAAGAAACTGACTTGATTTGTTGAAAAAAATTTCGGTAGATGTCAATCCGGTCTGTCAAAACACTAGATCTGAGCATAATTAGAGTATATCTAAACAGATCTGAAACACACACAAAAGAAGGAAGATTATTTTGTCATTCTACTGATTGTAACTTTTGAGAAATAAATCTTTACTACTTTTTGTTTAAATCCCAATTGTAGAAGAAAGGGTTGTAATTTTTTTTGAGAGTTGAATAGACTTGTGGTAGAGAGTAGGGATAATTGTAGTAGCCATTGACTTCTGTAATGTCCAGTGAGTAGACATGTACCTTACTGCGATAGATACCATAGTTAGCAAGTTCGCGTTTCATTCACGAATTAAACGCGAACTAATAGAAAATCTCATCTACCGACTTATTCAGCCGAATGATTCAAACATTCGCTAACATTCGAATATTTTTTTGAAAATCGCACAAAACATGAATGAGCGAATAATACTCGAAATTTGCCATAAAAAGACGGTTGAGAAAGTGCAAATGTACGAACTCAAAAATCCCAAAACCCTTCTGATTTCGTTTTTAACCCAAACCATAAAATCCCTTTTGTTTTTGTTTTAATTGAACCCAAAATCCCTCTCTGCCTACCTTATCAATTGGTTCAGATCTTTCTCTGTTCTTCATCTTTGTTCTTCACTACTTCTTCATCATATACAGTAATAGAAAGAGGAGTTTCGATCTGATAAAAGAAATAGAAAGAGAGTTTTGAGAAAGTAGATAAGAGATACATGGATGGTGTCACCGCCTTAAACGTGGATATGTAAGGTGGTGTCCATAGGGATTAAAAGGGGAGTAGAGAGGCGTCAGAGGAATATAGAGGATTAGGGTTTTCCATATATTCAAAGTCAGGATTATGTTGTCATGTATTTTGAAAGTTTTGTTGTTATGTATACAACTAGCAATATTGCCATGCCTAGCACAACTTAATAGCTCGTAATTAGGGTTGTCTATTCTCCCCAAATGCGGTTCACACACGTGGGTTAAATGTCTAAACACGCTACGTGCGTTGCCACCATGCGCACTTCGCGCGTGTAGGTTGAATGTCTAAACGCGCTACGCGTGTTGCCACCATGCGCGCTTCGCTCACACCGACACACGCGCTTCGCGCTTTTCGTTTACGCGCTTCGCGCGCATTCCCCCCACCACTGCTACTACCATCACCGGATCCACTCTATATAAATCAAGTGTAAATAAATAACTATAGCCACGGAACACATCCGATATTTCGAAAAAAAAAGGTTATTTTAGTCATTTATATAATAAAATTGTTTAAGGGTATAAGGGTATTGTTGGAATATCGAAAAAGAAAATGAGGTTATTTTGGTCATTTACATAATAAAGTTGTTAAAGGGTATAGGGATATCGTTGGAATATCAAAACAAAAAGAGGTTATTTTGGTCATTTATGTAAATAAGGGTATTGGTGGAATATCGAAAAAGAAATAAGGTTATTTTGTGTAATACCCTTTTAATTTAAATGACTAATGTTTAAGGGCAGCCACTTTTGTTAAGGCACCCTGTTAGAGTTTTAGTATGTTTGGGTTTATACTTTATATAAATATAAACTAAAACCCAAAACCACTCTTGTTTTGGTTCGACCAGGAGAAAGAGAGGGAGAGAGAGAAACGACGAGGGCAGGAGAAAGAGAGAGAGAATCTCTAGAAGACTAGGGTTCTGTGCAGGGTGATCGCAGAGAATCGATAGCAAGAGAGAAAGAGGCCTAGGCACCATTGTAGCAGAGCTTTTCTTCTTCTTCCTCGAGCTTCAACTTCTTTGGTAATTTAATATAAGTAGCAGCTTGCTCTTTCGGTGTAGATTTAGGTTATTCATGTTGTCGTTATGCTTCCTTAATGATTGAATGCATGAAAACCAAGTTTATATGTTGTTTATATGTTGTTGCATGCGAATTATATGGAAGAGTGCATGAAATCCCTAAACGTATAAGTTGTGCATGTTTTTAATGGTTAGAATGCATAGAAGTTATGTATATGTGATGAATATATGAATCCCTAATATTTACAGGGGTGAAAACCAAGTTTACGTTGAGATAGAAATGAAGAACTAAACTCAGAATCGCAGAAAAACCCAGGGGGTATCGACACCTATAGGGTGGATATCGATACTGACTGAAACCTGACCTTCAGGAGAGGCCAGCATCAATACTAGCCTCTGGGGTTATCGATACCAGGGCAGTATCGATACCACCAATGGCTGGTATCGATACCAGCCATGCCTGACATGACAATTGAGGTTGATATCGATACCTTTTATGCCTGAATTAAGCTGTTTTGAAGTTTTTAAAGAAAATGGGTTTTTGTCTAATGGCTATCTTGATGTATATCTTGTATATCTTGTATATCATATGGGAATATGTGTTTAAGAGCGTAGAATGTATACCTAAACTACTTGTGAAATATTTTCATGACGATAAACACATTGGGACACTTGTAACATGAAAGAAGTTGTGTGCTTAAATAACTTGTTTGGCTTGTGTGCAAACCTAGTTTAGGTCCTGTATAGGCCTGGTCCTCTCCAAGCGAGGTCTACAGAATCGCCAAGTGAAGTCTACATAATCAATTGACACGTAAAGGGTTACCAGTGTTCTGGGGACAGATTTCGAGGCAGTTAATCGGATTCACATGGCACACGCCCAATGTCTCGAGTAAACTACAGGGACGGGTGAAACAGGAGTAGTAACTAGAGTACACCACTTGTTGCGAGAACCTAATCTTAACTGAAGATCATAAAACACCACATTCTATGCATCTCTTTAACTTGTTTAATCTTTTATGTTGACATATCTTATGCTATATTGTTATGCACTCTCGTGAAATTCATGGTTATCCTGAATCTAAGCCAAGGGAACTAGTGAACTTGCTAGTTAGGTTTTGACCTACCACCATTATCTTTACAGGTCCAGGGCATCAGGCGGATACACAGTATCATCGGAGTTCGATAGGCAAGAATAAGTCTGCGGAGCTTTCCTAGATTTCCGTGAAGACATAGGAGATATTCTTTCATTCAAGTTTCGTTTGGTTTGGACACATGTTTAGTCCATTATTCTTGAGAATATTCGTTCATTTGTTTGTTCATTTGTCAATTTATCTTTAAGCTAATAAAATTTATCTCAGCTTTATTTTACTTGTGTATTGAATGTGAGTGCAAGCTTCTTATTAGCTTGGTGTAACGCGTATGCCCTAGAACTACAGGTTGCTAATGGTTTCGCCAGAATATTTAGTTTTCATTGAGTTGCGGACCTAAAATGTGAGGGCGGGGCATTACATTTTGGTCATTTAATATTAATGGGTCACTTTAACCCACGCCCCAGGAAGTGAGTTTTGTTGACCCACGCCCCAGGGTGTAGGTTACGTTGACCCACACACTATTTGTCCTAGTCAACATAGAGATCCTTCTCCTTTATTATATAGATGGTATGGGGGTTTTGATTTAGTGAATACTAGTTGTATAAGTGTGATACAATGCATCTTCATTTTGATAATGCATAATTGTTAAATAATTGGATAGTAAAAGTATATATATATTTATATAAACATGTAAACTTTAACGAATTTTTGACCGAATTCACTTTTATGCAAAAAGAATTATACATGAATATATAAGATAATGATCTTTTACCGTATTACGTCTGATTGACCAGATTTTTGACTGAATTGTCAACTATTGAAAACGAACTAAACACGAATTCGACTCATTCCGAACTTTTGCCGAATTCCGAATTGCTACCTATGATAGATACCAGCCCCAAAACAATTTCCATAGGGGACGCTGTGAGGTTGTGGTGGTTTTACATGTGTGGTGACACGAGCCAAATATCACGTGCCCTGTCCCTACCCCGTTTGATGACTCAATCAGCTCCTTCTAGGTTTCAAGCATCGAGCCGACACATTGACGATGACAAAAGTCACATTGCTCAGCATAATGCTTGGCCTCCCGCAAGAAAATAAACGGTGATAAATAGAGTTCAATGTTTGATCAGGTTAAAAGTTTTAGAATGTATTGATTTTTTTTTGAGATGATCATCATCTACATGATGAGGAGAACATAGTCCCAAAAAATCAGCCTCTGATGTAGGCTTAGGCCCTTGTTTTGGGCCAAAAGGTGCTGGTGTCGACACCAAAACTTGGTGTCACGCTAACACTGTCCCTCCAGCAATATAGAGGTATTCTTCCGACTCTTCTGAGGATGACTTAACTAATTCGTTTGAAAATAATTGTGAACAGGTAGATAGATGTCAATTGGCTTTTGGGCTTGGGGAAAAGAGTCTAAAGGGTGATACCAAGATAGATAGATAGATAGATGTACCAAATTAAGATGGGAAAATGGATACAGTGCCTTTCTGGTGTCAAATGTGTTCGTCTGGAGGCCACTTGAGTAAAAGATTAAGCTAAAGTCCTGTGGAATGAGCTACATAGAAGCCATTGTTGCGGGCAAAAATCAGAGCCGGATCTGAGATTTTGGGGACCCAAGGCGAATTCCTGTAAACGGGGCCCTATATACTAATATTGAAACAAAAGTAACTACCTAATATTTTTTTTTATTAAATTACGATAATATAACACATTGCAATAGGATCAACCATAATATTAAGTTCTTCTACAATATCCAGATCAAAGCCAATGCCTACTATTATTCCTTAAACACTCTCATAACAATGACGAACCACCCAAGAAAGTAGAGAAAATATAATAACTTAAAGATTATATTTTTTGTATTTTTGGCTGCAAAATGACCAATTAAACTTGCATAATCGAGAATCACTTACAACAGGTCCTCACTGGTTTAAATTCTAATGAGTGTGTGTTCTACTTAATCAATCCTTCATAAGAATTTAAGTTTTTTAAATTGGTGTTTTAAAAATTATAGAGATGACATAATTTTATCGAATATGACATAGAGAGGATTTTTAACTTTCTAGTGTTTGGATTCTTTTATTATCAAAGAAAACACGCTTTGGTGAAAGATGGAAAAAAATAGTAGTTTTAGTAAGTTGTTTGGCAGGTTTTTTTTTAATTAGGTGTATTTTAACTTATAAAGTAACTTTTAAAGGTATTTCTAAAGAGTCTGGTTCCATGGACATAGTTATATAGATATCGTTATTCATAACATCTGTGTGGGGTCCATATGAAAATGACCTAAGAGCTGATTTTTTATAGGGATGTTTTTCTCACCATGTAAATCATTTTCATCAAATATCATATCATTTTAAAATTACACTGATTGAAAAATATATACGGCTTATAAAATCACCCTATTTTTTTTATGGGGTTAAATTTTTTAAAATGATATGAATTTTAGTGAGAATGATCTAAATAATTAGTAGAATATTTCTACAAAAAATCAGCCCTTGGATTATCTCCAAGAGGGTCCCACAAGGATCTTGTAAACATAATGTCTGTATAACAATGTCCACGGAACTAGACTCATTGCTAAAAGTATAGTTTCCCAAAATTAGCAGCCGAGAAATCGGTTTATAGGTATATATATAAATTTTTCTAGTAGAATATATATAACTATATAAGGTAAATAGAAATTCGGGGGCCCTCAAAATTTGGGGGTTCCGGCAAAAATCCCATTACCTCTTGGGAAAAGATGAAGAAGCACAAGCGTGCTGCTTTTGTGCTAAGAACATATGAACGGAGTCTCTTCAGTAGAGTTTAGGAATTGATGCAGAAATTACTCTCAATCACAGAATACACAAGAGTTTAAATTATTGTGTACGTGTCCTTATTTGCAGGAAACAGAAGAATAAAATATCAGTAGATTTACTGATGGGTTGCAATCCAAGATTAAAGCCGACGGATCGACTCCCAGGGATATTTGGTCCCTAGACAGAGCAGTGGAATGTAGAAGGCTCTCCAATTTGAGGCTCTCTTTAAGTTCAACGTTTACAATGCCATATGAACTTCTTCAGGTATTCCTCTCACGACTTCGAAGCCTGTAGAAGAAGCAGTCGCTCAGCCTTCGAGGGCTTTGACTGTGGAGTTTTTGGTCAAAACTGGGATGGAAATTGTGTTTTGGTTAAATATCAATATATATTACTTATGAAATTTGTGGCATGCAACACTTGGGAATCATTGATGTTGCATCTGCTATACATCTGACTTTCATATTGTGAGATTAATTCTAGCTGCAATTATCACTTGTATATATTAGGCATTGGAAATATGCACGTAATGAGTGGCATATAAGATGCATCTTTAGTGCCTACATATAGTAATTTGATTTGGTGTCTTTTTCGTAGACAACAATGTGTGCATTCCTATGCTGTGCACATACAGATTCTGTTTGGTCGCCATCACTCCAACTTGCGGCCATGTTTATAGTGGTGGAAGGACCGACCATTGTGTAAGTTTATTTTATTTGAAGGTCGGAACTTATTCATTACTAAAGCAAGGGCTTGCTTAGAAGGATCTACTACTGAAAGTGTACAGGTTCCTCTTTCTCCCATTGTTAATTCCTTGCTTTTTTTTTTTTTTTTAATGTGCCTTTATTTGAAAATATGTGCAATTTCAGGCTTGCTGTTACCTCCCATTTATCTATTTAAGGATTAAGTTGATATATGCTTTAACATTCAATGGGAACTTTGACATTGTGCTTTGTAGTGGATTTTGGTTCAAACTAACCCTTCCATGTATTTCTTTTACTTTTTGAAAAATAAAATAAAATTGTTGGTTGATTTGTTGCTTATATATTGGTGCTTTGTACGCTTATTGACCATAAAAGCTAATATATCTTCTGTTCAAAGAAGATGAAAAAATGTGCCATATTGAAAGAAGTAGTGGTACTTGAGTTTCTTATAACTTTACAACATATCGGTAGGTTGCTTTTTGGGGCAGGTTTACTTATCATAGCTTTCTGGATTATTTCTTGGTAGTCTAATGTTCAAAAAAGTTTCTTTTCGTGGGAAGGTTTTTTAGGATCTTTGGTGAATATTGGATGTGTGATAATGTTGCCATCTTTGTTTTGGACTTTTGCTCTTAATGTTGGTGTTGATAATGTTATAAAGAACACTGCGACAATCTGAGTTTGCCATCTTTTGTGTATTATCTCAAGTACTGAAGACGTCCCCGTTCTTGTGTTATCTGACTTATAAAACAAAGCACCATGACTTACAGTTCTTGTAACTTCAGGAACCATGCAGCATGAAATTAAAAATAATAGAAGGTAATTTCTGACTAAGGTGATCAGAATGCTCGCCCTTATTTTTGTTAATGCTATGCATATATCTTTTGACCAATTAATAGTCAAAAGAGGAAGTATTGTTTGAGATGATATGGGAGGTTACCAGACATACTTATCAAGTACTTTGGGTTCCGTGAAACTATGGGAAGGTTACCAGAAATACTAATTGTTAGTTGAGGACTATGGAAAGGTTTTATGATTGAATTTGTTTACTTATATTCCTTTCTTGACTAGCCATATTTATTGTTAGTACGTAGTTGTGAGAACAAGCTGGAGGAAGTAAAAGTACTGAAGCAGTATACAAAGAGAAGTAGTATTATTTGAGATGATATAATACCAAGATTGTAAGTATGATAGGAGCCGTGGCTTGGAAGGAAAGTCTGATTTGTTTCATTTTGCCCGCAAAAGGTTTGTTCAGTTCACACCCTCTAACTGATCATCAAGTGCAGATTACATAAACCATTCTCTTTTCTGTTACTGCAGATACAAGAGGTGGCCAAGGTCTGCTTAATAGTTACTCTTTTTGATTCTTCCATCTTTTACTTCCTTCTGCTACTTACTGGTGCAGTATAGTAAATTGTGATTCAAAAAAGTACTAGTTACTCTGCAGGGTTGGTCTTGCAATTGTTTCCTCTCAGGTATGCTTGATTTGTCTTTGCTAGCCTATTATGACTTATGCACTTCTTAAGGTTACATGTATCTTCAGCAATGGTGCTTGGCTATTTTCGAATAGATAAGATTTTTGTATCTAATTATATAGAGGCAAACATTCAACTTGGGTTCTCTACTTGCACGCTAGCATCTTCCTGGTGTTCTCTATGAACACAATTGTTTCATTCTTTCTCGTGATCTCACTGTATCAATTTCTCAGCTTTGTTTTAATAAGATCACCTCACCGAGTTTTATTTATTTATTTATTCTTTTTTGGGATGATTTAGTGAAGAATGATCAAATGATCTCCATGTAGTGCTCTGGGCTCGTTCTTTATCTCTGCTTGCAGTTGTCACAACTTGCATTTCTCAGATTTTATCCTCATGTGCTATGACTTTTGTTTTGGATCTTCAAAATGTTCCATTCTTTAGCATGGTCTAAGATAAGAAATTGATTCCATGTTGTATTATCAAAGCAAAGCCTCCAGAATCCAAGTCTTAAGTGTAAAATAATGTTTTCTTTCTCCAATAAGATTGTATAGAGAATATTATCTAGATACATATTGTCCACTTGATTGGGTTCAGTTTGGCTAATTGTGATTCTTGCATGTTTATGTTTCTGAACTTTGAATAATGTAGATCCTTTATCTCACTCAAGATGAGATTTCCTTTTCGTATATCCATATTTTCACCAGAACTTGCATGTAGAAGAATATTGCAACAGTGCTTATTTATAGAATTATTGCAGGTTAAAGACTAGACTAAGTAGATGTATCACGATGAAAGCTAACTTGAGCTACACTAGCTTGCAGGTTTTATGCCCTTTACTTGCACCCACTTTTAATTCCTAACACTCCATTTATATCCACCTCGGGGGCCTACATGGAGTTAGGCTGATGTTATTGAGGATGTCTCATCATATAGATCATCCTCACAAGTAACTAGATTCTTCTCGAACTTTTAACCATCTCAAAAAGTGGTTCAAATTTAACGGTACATTGGATGTTCAAAATGCTTAAAATTTCGAGCCACTTTTGAGGGGATTAGAAGTGTTAAAACAATGTATCCTCCTGTAATGTGGATTTAGTGAAGAAAGATCTTACCTTTGCTTGCAGTTGTCACAAGCTTGCATTGCTTAAATTGTATCCTCCTGTAATGTGGCTTTTGTTACGTTTCTTGGAAGTGTTAAGTATGCTCTAAGATAAGAAAGTGTTCCATGTTTCTGACCTGGTACGTTTAACTTTTTTGAACTACAGGTGTTGGGAGGGTGGTTGTGTGTTATTCATCAGAAGATCAAGAGTAGTAATTATGTCATGAAAAAGCAGGAAGAACAGCTTGGAGTTGCAATAGGGATTTCAAAATAGCAGTTGAACATCAATGGTATCAGCCACTCATCCTTATAAAAGGGGTGAAATTCTAATGTGGGTGAATTGTAAGATTCTCTCTCGTTATGACCCTAAAACTGCAACTTTACAGAAGCGTGGGGAACTCGATCTGCTTTTGTCATTCATTGGAAAAATATACCTCAACTGAACAGCTTTGTTTCATTAAAAGCTCTAGGACAAGATGTAAAAATAATTGGATCTGTTGAAGGAGTAGAAGCATAAGGCATGTGATTTTGTAGGGGACGTGTCCTTTTGAAATTGTAGTATTTTCTCAAGTTCATATTATAAAAGTGAGGCATAATCTTATTTTTCTTTTATTATTATTACTATTATTATTACTATTATTATTATTATTATTATTATTATTATTATTATTATTATTATTATTATTATTATTATTATTATTAATCCAGTGTCTATTTTAAGTGTTGTCTAGTATATTATATTTCTCAATCTGTGGTGCCTTCATTACAGAAAGTAGGCTCGAATATTTCTGTTCTCTTTTGTTGTTCTATGGTTTCCTTGCTGTGTATAGAGAGGTAAAGCTTGGTTATGCAGTTATGAGAATGGAGAAGATAGAAATACAACTTTTAGATTCACAGGTGAAGAACATGTTATATCGAATTCAAATGGGAGTTTGCTGGTTGGTTATTGGCTTATTTCATCGATGGAAGTCTCAAGTCCTTGCCTATGAGTTTCTTACAATGGGATCACTACATGATATTCTTCGTCGTATGTAGTATCAGATCCTAGTTAGTTTGAAAATTCTGATTTCTGAAACTGATTAACATGTCATATATCTAATTGTTGTATATGGTTCTTTTACTTTGCTTCTGTTTATAGTCTTTTGCAGTAATCACACTTGATATCTTGGAAATTGATAATTTTGAAAACGCTTTAGTTAAATAACATTCAGCTAGTTCATTAGTGGGAGGTTTTTTTTTTTATCAGTATATATAGTACAAGACATGACATACATGTCCACTAGATAATATAATAATTAATAAATTAAGTAATTAGTGATGCATGTCGAATCCTATCCTTAGATCCACATAATAGACAAATCCTAATCTGGAATCCTCGGCGTGTCAAATTGTTCCTATGGAACAATACAAATGACATGGATCAACTATAAATGATTGGGACTTGTAATGTTTTCTTGTTATCAGAGGAAGTATTGAGTGTCTCTGCCCTCCAAGTGCCTTGTCAGATCTTATACCATAAAAGCTTTCAGGTCCCCTTGGTAGTCGTTCATCCTATTCCCTCGGCAGATGAAGAAGTCCTATGCCCTTCAAAATAGTACTAATATCTAAGAGAAAAAGGAGAAAATTTAGATATGCATGGTATGGTATAGTTTGCTAAGCATGGATGAAATTGTGTATGACTTGGAAAAATAAGAAGGGTCCACTTGATGGCAGTAATCAGCCTGCTTTTTCTTATAAGCAGGCTTATAATATATGCTACAAGTTATAATAGATGTCACACACAATTAATTTTACTTATAAGCAATCTGTACTAATGCGATGTACTGTCTTATCGTATTAGGTCTAATAGGATTCATGATGCTAATTTAGGTGCAAGTAGAACAATAAAATTCTTTTTTCTGATACAAAAAAATAAAAATAAAATCTTGTAAGTTCTCATGCCTCTTTATGGATGTATTTTCATTTCTGGGTCTTCCTCTTTTTGTAAGTAGCAACATTTAGTATTGTCCGTTTTATTCATCTTTGCCTGCAAAATGTTGGCCGAGTTTGCACCCTATAACTAATGATCAATTGCAGATTGCATACAGTGTTCCCTTTTCTGTTATTGCAAATTTGACTGCTAATATAAGAGGTGGTCAAGGTTTGCTTAGAATCTCTTTTTTATTTTTCCATCTTGTACTTCATTCTACTATATACTGGTGCAGTATAGTAAATTGTGTTTCTGAAAGTATCAGCTACTCTGCAGGATTAGTTGTTGGTCTTTTAAATGTTTAATTTTGCAATTGTTTTACCACAGGTATGCTTGATTAGTCTCTTCCATTTCCTGTTATAAGCTTCTCAGTCACATGTACATCTTCCGCAGCAACGAGTGCTGCTTGTTTCTTTGGAGTATATGGGAATTTTTAGTTGGACTAGCAAGAACCGTATAAAGACTTTTGTATCTAATTAAAGTGAGGTAAACATGCAACTTGGGTTCTATACTTGCATGGTAGCATCTTCTAGTTGTTTGCTTCGAACACAATTGTTCGTTCTTTTCCGAAATCTCACTCGGTCGGTTCTCCAATATCAATTTAATTATACCGCCCATCGATCTTGCATGCAGTGTTTTCTTCTTCTTCTTCTTCTTCTTTTTTTCTTTTCTTTTTGGGGTGGGGGTGTTGGGGATGATTTAGTGAAGAACGATCTTACCTTTGCTTGCAGTTGTCACAAGCTATTGCTCAAATTGTATCTTCCTGTAATATGGCTTTTGTTATGTGTCTTCGAAGTGTTCCATTTTTTAGTATGCTCTAAGATAAGTAATGTTTCTGAATCAAATATCAAGCAGATATCAAGCAAATACCTACCAGAATGCATATATTATAGTGTAAAGTAGTTGATTTAAGAGGCTGTCAAAAGATTGAGACTTGGGACCGTCAAGAGTGGTCTTAAAGGTGGAGTTCACATAGTTACGGCTAATGATAATGTATAGCACTTTCCTTATATGTATGATATTCAAATTGAAGTGAAAAAGGTTAAAATAAATCTTTTTTGGCAAAGTGCATTTGAACTGGGACTTTCCTCATGGTTCATGAAGAGAGGTTGAGATGATGGTCCAACTAGGATGCATTGCCCACCAGTTTAGCTGTTAATCTGAAACTGAGAAAACCTTATCTCAGTAGTGTATGGATCTGTTTTTTCAGCATAGTGTACTGGGCCTCTTTTATGGTTGCTTTGGTTGGGGGAAGAACTTTGAAGGTTATCGTCCCTGTTGGCTTAAAATTGCAAAACATATTGGTGACCTCACCTAGCTAAAAGCAATAGTTCAGTAAATTGGGACTACCTATATATGGTAAATTGATAAAGCATTCATTGTCATCTGGCTCAGAACTCTGAAACTTTTTTATGGTTATTCCTTTTTCTACAGGACTTACTTTTTTCCCCAAAAATTTACTGTAGGACTATCTGCAGTTATATTACATTGTAAACAGAACATTATTTCCTAGTTTATAATATAACTCCTTTTTCGCCCAGAAAAAAATTCAAGTAGAAGTTTGAAAGTGTGTCTAAGAACTCCTTGACTTATAGAGAGAGTAAATATGGCCTTGAAAAAGCTAGGCCCTAAATGTGCTTACATCCTCCAGGACCCAACAATCTGAAGGATGCAGGAGCTTACTTTTTGCAATTGTCGCAGTTCATATCACTGTTACATACATGTGAATCAATCTTATTCTTGTCTATATTTCAAATTCTTTCAAACAATAGTTTGACTGTATTAACAAAACACTATTCTTATCAGTGTTAAGCTTGTTCCTCTCTTCAACATGTATCATGTTTTATGATTCCTTTCTTATGCAGGTTGGATGATGCAATCAAGATTTTGGAACAGAAAAGAACTGGACAGTGACCGTTAACAGAAAAAAGCTTTATATATAGATCACTAGAAACCATCCTTTAGACCAACTCCAATACTATATACAGAACAAAGCGCTCAAGTTAAGTATCCTTTCAGTCTATGAACTTCATGTACGTAAGTTGAGACAATAGTAGGACCTTGGTCAATCACAATAACATTTCTCTTTTTATTACTACCCCTTTCGGTAATAGGTTTCAATTGTTGACCGGGTTATCTCCTTTCTTTCTCTATGGTTTTTTTTCGCGAGTATAGAGAGGTAAGGCTTGGTGATGCAGTTATCATCTGTAGCCCTGCTTATATCTAGCAGCCAAAATGTAGAAGATAGAACTACCTACGTTAGATTGATAGGCGAAAAACATGTAATATCAAATGGAAGTCTGCTGGTTGGTTCGTGCCCGGTGGAAGTCCCGAGTCCTTGCCTGTGTTTGCTACTATGGGTATATAATTTTATCCTGTACATATAATACAGGACTAGTGGCTGAGTTTGAAATTCACCTTTAGTATATATATTTTTAGCCTGTATATGACATACATGTCCATTATATAAATATAAACAAAAAAAGAATCAAATAATAAATGTGCATGTCAAATCCTATCCTTGAGATCTACAATACACAAATGCTAGTCTGGGATCCTAGACTAGTCTGGGTCCCTGGGATCCTCAGCGTGTCAGATTCCCTTATTGAACAACACAAAAGACATAAATCCGCACCAAATGAGGACTAGTAACCTTGTTCCTGTTACCAAGGAAGTTTTAGGTGTTTGAGCCTCCTAGTATCTTCTAAAAACAGATGTCCTTTGGATTCTAGCTTCTAAAATTTCTTATTATTATTAAACTGATCAAATGTGTGCTGAGGAACATTATACGCAACATGGGGGTGGCCATAAAAAACATGACTTACATTTTGCTCCTGATGACTAAATATTTAGTTACATGTTCAGATGTTCTTGACAGAATACACCATTCTAGTCTTTTTATCATAGATCTTACAACAATCTGTGGTTCACGTTCATCTTTAACTGTCAGTATTTTAGTTATCTTCTTGGATTTATTGCTCCACTCTTCCGTAACATACACCTCTTAGGCTTTTCATACATTGTGGTGTTCATATCTAGTACAAATATCAACTTTTGCGGTCAAGCATCTCTAACTGAAGTTTGAACTTTCACCTGAACAATGGCATATTGGCATCACTAGGTGATGCATCATGAGGTAAGTAATAAGAACAAAGTGGAAGCATATTATTTAGTTTAGTTTTAATTAAGTTAATTTTAAACTCCCTACAAGCTGAAGAGGCCTATAAGAGAGCCTTCATGTCTATACTGATATCGTATGCGGCAGGGAGAAATTGCCATATGAGCTTAATTACATTTTTATTATATCCATTCGATGTCTAGCAGTGTGCTTAGCTTGAGACTGAATTGGGGAGCACCCAGGCCCAACCTATATGAGATAACAAGTAATTCCAAACTTCTTTTTTAACTTACAGTCCAGCAGGATGCGGTCGACCTCTTCTTCTTCTTTTAAGAAGAGAACACATTGATTTGGGAGGTGGAAGCTGTTCTTGTAAGCATGTCAGGGGTAAGGACTTTTTTATGATGCACAACAAAAGTAGAAATTTATCTTTGATGGAATTGAGGGGTACAAAATCACTTTTTGAGGAAATTCAATTTCTGGCTCCTTTGCAATTTCCTGATAAAATGACTTCACAGAAAACACACCTTTAGAGGGTAAGGGTCCAATGAATAAAATCTTCTTGATCATTGAGATTTCCTCTCTTGAATTTTGATGAACCAATTCACGTTGCCATCTTCAGCTCTCCTAGTTTGCTCTGCCGAGATCCTTTCTTTGTTGTTGAGAGTCTGAAAAGAAGAGGTGCAATTTTCCTTAAAGGTTGATGCCCCACCCAAATATCTGACCAAAATGATACCTTTCTACCTGATTGAACTTTGATTCTTAAGAATTTAGAAACCATTTGAGCAGTAGAAACAATATTTTACCAGCATAAGGAGCCGTGGGGAGTTACAACAGAAGACTTGCCATAATTTTCTGAAATGATTTATAACCACAGATGATTTTTTTCAATGCCAAATCTTCATATCAACTTACCAAGTAGTGCTGAATTCATAACTTGTAGCCTCTTGATTAGTAGACCTCCAGCCTACAAAGATTTACAAACTGAAGTCCAATTTGCTAGATGGAATCCTTTAGCCTCCATTTTTCTCTCATAAAAACTTTCTCATCTTTTGCTCGGCGATTGTAATGACGGCAGCAGGAGCCTTAAACAACGATAGAAGATTGGGAGGCTTGCAAGAACCTTGGAAATAAATCTATAAATGCTTTTCTAGGCTAATGGGGCAGCAGTCCTTGCAAGCTTCGATGTGATCTTTCATAGGTACAAAAGCTATGAAGGAGGAATTGTGCCTGAGATCAATTGACTCATGTTCATAGGTTTCCTTCACTGTTCCAACACGTTTCCATCACATCATCTTTTAGGAAATACCAAATTTTTTTGAAGTACACAATAGGGAACCCATTTGGGTCTCGTGCTTTTTTACTCAAAGATATCTTTAATTGGTTTAACCGTTTAAGTACTTCCTCCTCCATAAAGATGCTTCCGCAAAGATTCCTCCACTTCAGAGAGTTTTTCAAACTCGATTGTTCCAATTAGGGACTACGATCAAACTCCTCTTTGAATAGATTGGTAAAAATTGCATTATATGCTGCTGCTGCATCTTTCTGTTAGTGATAAGCTTCTGTCAGTGTACAATTGATGTATTCTGTTCTTTCTTCTTCTTGCAAATGCAACGCGATTTTTGACGCCAACATAATCCATCCATCTTAGAGAATTTTTCAAATTCAGATTTGTAATGATGTCTTTTAACCCATTGTTCTTCAGTCAGAGAGGCTGTTTCTTCTAATATGTTCAATTCCTCAATTGTATGAAGGTAGTCCTTGAGCTTCAAATTGACTTTGCCAAATACTTCTTTGTTCCATCGTTTAATATGTTCTTATAGCCCTTTGAGTTTAGGCCATGTACTGAGCTGGGAGAACCTGAAAAGCTAAAGGAGTTCCACCATGATTTAAGCGTATCCAAGAAACCATTCTCTTGGAACCACATGACTTCAAATCTGAAGGATGTGGTCCCCAAGAAGGATCTGAAATATCCAGTTGTGTAACTAAAGGAAATTTTGTTCAAAATCAGGGGAAATCAAGAACCTGTCCTGACTCAAAACAGGATTGGACCACCTGTCCATGTAAAACGAGCTCCTTTTAGTGGGAGATCAATCAGCTCATGCTCTGAGATGAATTCTGAAAAGTCTTTCATACTTGTAAGTCTTTGGCATCCCTTTTTCTCTTCGCATTATTTCCTAACCATATTGAAGTCTCCACCAATGCACCAAGGTCCATAAACCTCTGATGTTGTTAAGCTCAATCCACATGTCTTTCCGTATTCTTGGGCGGTTGGTGAGGTACCAGTGAGAACCATCTTCTTTTCTGATACATTCTACTGAGAGTGTGAAAGTACCTTCAAGGGAGGATATAACCTTTATTGCGTCAAGGTGCCATAAAGTAATAAGTCCACCTGAATTTCCTGAAGAGGGTATGAAGGACGACCAAAAATTCCTTGAGCCATATTGCAAAAATATCTTGATTTTCACAGACCTTTTTAAAAAAAAAAAAAATCTTAGTTTCTTGGAGAGATAATTGAGGCTTTAGTGAATTTTATCATTTTTTGGACTGCAGCTTGTTTTCTGTTTACTCTGAGCACAGTCCTCTGATATTCCATTAAAGGATTTTCAGCTGCATTTGTTAACAGTCCTACCCTTATCTCTTGTTGATCTTACTGTCCTCTCACTGATTTCTGATTTTCTTGAACTTCATTAAGAGAGACACCCAAATGTTTATATTCCCCGCTGCAATTTTGAACTCCTAATAGGATGCTGGTGACTGAACCCCTTAAAACAGTGTACTCTATTAACAGTCTTTAGGTGTCATGGAGTCCTTGTAAGGAAATGGATTCATCTTCAAAGGCTTTTCTTGTTTTGGGTGTTCTCTTAGCTAATAGTTAACATCATGGAGCTTGTGTTTTCAGTTGAGATTGGTCCATCTTGGAATAATGTAGATATGAATGAATTATGATCGAGCTGCTTTTGATATACGTTCATGCATCCATATGAAAATTATGAGCTGTTCTGTTTTTTTTCGAGGATCTCTTCACCATTGATGTCATCATCATAAGAAAAATGGAGAGAGAGAATGTCTACTTAGAAACTTTTAACTGAAACTTTAGAGTCCAAATTAATGTTGAAATGAATGATGTGCGTCAATTGGTTGCAA
The DNA here is from genome assembly GCA_002174775.1 of Macleaya cordata. Lineage (NCBI taxonomy): Eukaryota > Viridiplantae > Streptophyta > Magnoliopsida > Ranunculales > Papaveraceae > Macleaya > Macleaya cordata. The sequence goes on along the minus strand of MVGT01003328.1, from coordinate 158,064 downwards.
TTCATCATAAACGATATGCAGTCAGCTAATCGTTTCGTTAGGAACTGTTAATATTTGGGTCGGGTCAATCGTGACCCGGACCCATAATCCATGACCTGTTAGTTACGACCCACTTAAGTAGTGAGAGTTGTACGCCCACATCATGGGAAGTGTGGTTGGTTCAAGTAGTTTTTGTAACTACCTTGCACTACACATCATAGGAAGTGTGGTTGGATCAAGTAGTTTTTATAACTACCTTGACTACACACAGCATGGGTAATGTAGTTGGTTCAAGTAGTTTTTGTAACTACCTTGTACTACACCTATAAATATATCCTCATTTAGAGCATCTCTAATGTAAAAGTCTTATAAGACAATGTCTAATCTACGTGGCAATAAAATCTTCACAATAAACATTGTTGAAAAAAATGCATTTCCAATGCAAATGTCTTGGGATGACTTTTTAACTTATGTGGCACTTAATTTTTGAATGGGTCAAACTTATTTTGTTTAAAAAGTAACTAAAAATTTTGGAGGGAAAAAAAGTTGCTGATGTGGACAGTAAGACATTGTGAAGATGAATGTCTAGAAATAGACATTTTACTTCACAATGTCTAGAATAACTACCGCCACATCATCATCACATCCTTTCTTCATATTAGCATTGGAGAAAGTTATTTAAAGAGAATGTCTATTTATCCTACGTGGCAGTCTTATTTTACCACATTCACATTAGCATTGGAGATGCTCGTAGAATGAAAAACTTAATGGTAGTATCTCTCTCCCTAAAACCAATCCATATGTGTATGTGAGTTTTTTAGTGAGAAAAACTCCATCTTCTCTCTCTTGCAATCTTCTCTAAAAAATCACCATTGTCTTGGGATTTGAGGGTGTGAATCAGTAGGATTAACTCTATTAGTTAATTCTCCAATCTCTCACGGTGATCAGAACTTACACGGAGACGAACTCTCGATCGTGGAGGACGTCAGAAGGCTTGTAACAACAAACTGTTCCTGGATTCGGGTTTTCCGCATAAGGTAAGTCCTATACCCAAATGTTCTCAGCAGTTTACAGGAACTATTGTATCCATGCTTTAATTCTACTTGCTCAAGGATTATGGTTGATAAATTTTTTCCTTGATTTTATTAATAATATAGCCTTCTTTATATAGTAGACAGCCTATTGTAGATCTTCTCCTGAGGATTCACTCCTCAGTGTTTTTAGCTTAAAGAGTCTTTGTGTTTAAGTCGCTTCGTATGTTTCATACGCTGCATGCTGTATCATACAAGTTTCACCCATGGAGTCCTTAATTTGATAGACCATGGTTTCAGAAGGTTAACACACTCCAAATGGCTTGAGAAGTTTTGCTCAGGATGTTCCAGGTCAAGATCTCAATCTACTTATGGTTAATGAAGGCTAATGTTACTGTTTATATCTCTGCAGGATACAATCTGTATGTGAAATTTTTTTATAAACACATCTGTTTTGTACAGGTCCCAATAATGTGAAGCCTGGCAACTATTATTTCTAATGTTGTAGTGATGAGGGAAGATCAAACCAAAGATTTTCTAATGGAGTTTTATGCGCGCACAATTGTGAGTATGCATCTTTAATTCTCTTTAAATCTCATCGTCTGCAGTAGATGGTAACCAAAAGACTCTTTTATCGATCCTTTGGTCCTAGAATAAACAACCGAAAATCTAACCTAATTACTTGATTAAAGTCGAAGGTGAATAGGGGAAATCAGTCAGCCCATATTGATCTCATGAGGGCACGTACTATAACAATCATGTAAGCCAATCTCCATCTCTTTTCTCTAAATGAGAGAAGTTTGTATATATATATCTAACGATGACATCCGCGACCAGGACGAGGGAGCTAACCGTATATCTATACTGCATATTAAGTCAACAAAATAAAAATAAAAAATGCTTCTTATAGAAATCCTCTTTAAAAATCAAATTAGTAACTGGAACTTTGATATAAGGGTGATGCTTCAGCTCCGGAATCTCACACTCCTGCTCCAAACTATGTTCTGATGACGCTCCCGCTTTGAAGGCATTTTAGAACTAAAAACATTTTTTAATCGATCGTTTCGATACTTCTTCTCTCGTTCCTGCTTCCGCACCGCACTCTGATTACTTAAAACAAAATTTTAAGGATAAAAGAGTCTTTTAGTTACCCCCTCTGAAACACATTTATATGGACTTTACACTAGTTATTCTCTCTTCACAAGTTTAGTTCACGTTCTTCTTGAATAGAACATTTCCATGGCTTCACAATCTTCACTTTTCAAGGAAAAGTGCCGAATTTCATATCTAGGTTCTTCAAATTTCGTTGCGTCGTAAATTTTAATCTGATCTTCTTATTTTATTTACCACTAAAGCTCTGCTTGGTACACCGTGAATTTTCACAAATGCGAATATTCACGGTTTGTCATGTGTTTGTAGGTGATTGATGAGTTGCGAAAATTCACGTTTTGTCATGTGTTTGTAGGTGATTGATGAGGCCATCTAATAGTTAATATTTGGTGGGATTTGCAATGAGCTTACAAAATAAACAATCTAAAAATTCTTATTTATTTTTTTCTAATTTATAGAATTTTAATTACCACCTCCAACAACCGTGAATTTTTGCGGCGTACCAAGCAGGGCCTAACATTTAATTCAACCCCTTTTAGGCTTTTACTCTCCAAAATCAAGAAAAAATTCAACCCGTTTTTGAAAATTTGCCACTAAATAAAAGAGGAATTTTCTTTTAAAGAAACCAAAATCTGAAAAAACTTTTGGATACAAATTTCCAAAAGAATCTTCCTCAGAATTGAAGATGAAATTAAAATGTCCTCGAGATTGCAACATTATTTCGTATATTCATCATCTAAAATATAAGGGCGAGTCCTATCGTACCTTTTTCAACTGCTTCGTTTTGTGTTTAGTTCTACTTTGTTTGCTTGCCGTATTACAGTTACGTCAGTTGACTGCCGGTTAACATGTTTTGACCATTTATTAATGGTCACTATGAGCAATAATAATAATAATAANTCATTATTTTATTCTTTTATAGGCCATATTAACTGATTCTTTTAAAATTTTCAAAATCAAAAGTAAAAGCAAGAAACACGTTGTTAGTTTTTAATTAATATTAATCTCTTTCCTAGATCACTCTTTAAAAGTTAAAACAACCGCATTGTCTCAACACACAAGACATAACATCTATTATACAATTCAGGACGGGGGGCAGAGTTGTCCTCTTTATAAAATGTGTGCTGCTTGATAAGCCTCTCCCCCTGCCCTCTCTCTCCCTGCCCTCTCTCTCTCAAATTTCCCTGTAAGCAGCGTCCTCTCTCTCTCTCTCTCTCTCTCTCTCTCGAGGTTTTGAGCCGTGCCGGAGGCACGACGATATACCTAGTAACATAACAAACCAAAATAAAGTACCTGTTATGATTTCTACGGCACACAGAAAATATATCGAGAGAAGTGGGACGATGATATTATTTATTCACTCTTTTATAACATACATGCTCATCGTACAATATATATCACACACCTTTCTTATCGTACAAAACTTAGTTTCTGTTACTTATATCTATCCCAACATAACAAGAGCCATTACATATATATATATAGGTATGTAAGGAGGAGGAGGAGGGATGCATGCGTAGGGATGCATGCCCCACACGCATGTACTGTGGTGGCAAGAAATGCCACCTTACATCCATAACTTCGAATGGTGGGACAGCCATATGCTGCCACCTGTTATAACACTCCCCCTTGGATGTCCACCATTCTAAGATAATTGCCTCGTTAAAAACCTTGCCAGGAAAACCCAGAGGGACAAAACCTGAGCTAAGGAAAAGAGTACAAAGACCTAGAAGAGTGCTGGACTCGCATGAGCTGCCTCGTTAAAAACTTTGGCAAGGAAAACCCAGAGGGACAAAACCTTGACAAAGGAAAAAGAGCACAGCGCGATAAGGTCCAGTCAGACAAATGCAGGCATAGGAATACTCCCCCTGATTGAGCAGGCACTCAAATCAGTCCGCTTGATGAGACATCCGTCTCATGCCAATACCATAGACTAGCTTTCTGAATATAGCCGTTGGTAGAGACTTGGTGAAGAGATCAGCATAATTCTCATGCCAATACCATAGACTAGCTTTCTGAATATAGCCGTTGGTAGAGACTTGGTGAAGAGATCAGCATAATTCTCACAGGATTGTATCTGCTGGATTTATGTAATGCAATAATCTCCGAATGATTCGAAGAAGTGGCTGGAATACTTTGCTTGCTGGATCGCCAAGAGAATGCAGTACAACCACTCGTAAAAACATAACCAGATTGGGAGATAGCTTTGTGAGGATCTGAGAGATATCCGGCATCAGTGTATCCCATTATGTGAGAGCCATTTGATGGGTTTCTCGGATAGAATAATCCCATGTCTGCAGTTCCGCGGAGATATCAGAGAATCTGCTTGACACCTGTCCAATGTCTCTTTGTCGGGGCAGAACTGAACCTAGCTAACAGATTGACTGCAAATGCAATATCTGGTCTTGTACATTGGGCCAAGTACATCAATGCGCCGATTGCACTCAAATATGATACCTCAGGACTAGGGCTGTCAACGGGTACCCGTTTACCCGAGAACCGACCCGAACCGGAACCGTTTAATCCGTTTCCGGTTCTTATTTTAGATACCCATTTAGAAATGGGTCTTTATTGGATATACCCGATTAGGAACCGATTAATTTCGGTTCCTAATGGGGTATACCCATCGGGTACCCGTCGGGTAATCGGGTATTACACGTTTTTTATATATTTCAACTATACCAATTAAAATAGATTTTTTATTACTCAAAATTGGTTATATTTTTGTAATTCTATAACAAAAAATATTTATCTAATCATATTTCTTAAAAAATAAATTATTATGATTACTTTAAAATAATAGTAGGGGTGGCCCCACACCTAAATTGTTGTTATTTAAGTCTTTAAGAAGACATCACTCATGTGAGCATGTGATGGTTGTTAGGCTTTATTTTTATTAATTATTTGTTTCATGCTTTTATGTTTGTGTTATTTGTTAATTTATTGTCATGATGAACTTAAATCAACGGTGTAAAAAAATTATGCTTGATCGAATGGTGGATATAGCTCTTTTTAAA
>MVGT01003328.1:106044-148099 GCA_002174775.1 Macleaya cordata | reverse complement strand
TTTTTTTTTTTTTTTTTTGAAAAAAGTTTAATTTCGCTAGAAGGAGGATTTGAACCTCGGAAAAAGTACATTAAAAACATTTTAGTTTGGTGAAAATACACTCAAGTCTCTATTTTCAAACTAAATACAAAAACAACACCCATCTTTTATTTTATCCTAAAAAACTCGTACTTTTAGATCAAATGATCCCACTAGTGGGTCTAGAATTGGGTCTAAATTGATGAGTAAAGGGTCTAGATTGACGAATAAAGGGTCTAGATAGTAAAAACCTAAGAGGAGGGTATTTTTGAGAGATTTTGGGCAAAAATTGGGGGAATGTATTGTTCTTGTATTTAGTTTGAAAATGGTGATTTGAGTGCAATTTTTTCAAACTAAGATGTTTTTAATGCACTTTTCCCATGAATCTCCAACCTTAGTGGTTACATTTCTCTATTTTTATTGTAGTTTTCTACTCTATTTATAACTGAAGTTCTTTTTATTTATTTTTTTCCCTAATTTCTCATGGCGGCTAATCCCCTTAATCAACTTTCCGTCTCTAGCTAGCGTCACTTCCTTCGTCTCAGTTAGTATGGATCATGGATGCTTCTCCTTTTTTATCAAATTGAAAGTTTTATATTATTATTATATAACTGAGATTTTGTGGTTTTGTTAAACTAAAAACAAATGGCTTTTGGTTATCATTTTGAATTTTTTTTAAAAGTTGTTGATAGTATATATCGGAGTTCAAATTTTACTTACATCGGATAAATTTAAAAAAATGGAGATTGTGCACATTTCAGCAGCATTCAATAAGTACTTTTTATTGTCGATGATTAGTCCTCTTCAGTTAGCGGCGCCTTCTCATAATTTCTTACTTGTATTTGTAATTACACAATAATCCTGCATCTTCATAATTAAAAAAGAAAAGAAAAGAAAAGAACAGGAAAAGAAAAAGAAAAAGAAAAATATATACTGGTTGAAATGATCATAACGTGTTAATTGCACGTTTTTGACAAACCGACAGAAATAAGACGTAATTTAAATGCATCTGAAAAGTAGGAGGCTAATTAAGCACAAAACGCAGCCATACGAAGGAATGAAAAGGACCTGAGAGCAAGACTTGCGATAAACCTGGGTCTTATGTTCATATTCTAATAAGATGACTTGGAAGCAATATATTACATATATAATATTATAATTATAATTATTAAAACTTAAAATATTAATTTTCTAATAATCTAATTAAATATATTAATTTTTCCAACTAATCCTTTATTTAATATTACCTTGACATTGTCTATCTTTGACATATCAATATTGTAACAAATTTGGTGATCAACTTGCACTTTTCGAAAACTATGATTTAAGAGACCAAACACCTTAAGTTTTTTGCGATAATCCGATCATTTTTGGATCGAACGAGGTTTGAATTAATGTCGAAAGCTTCATTTTACGTTCTTTTTATTTTTCTTTTTCTACTCATCGGCGAATGTCGAAGCCGTTCTCTCCGATTTGATTTAAGCAACAATATTCAAATGGTTTCGGATGGCATGGAATATTATGTTCTTCATGATCAATCTCCCTTCTTAATTAAGGAGACGAATTCTTCGGAGGAGTCGGCGGCTTGCGAGCATAGTTTCGGCTTTTTGCCGTGCACAAACAATCTTCTAGGGCATCTTTTCCTGATCGTGGTTTATGAATACTTGTTATTTCTTGGGGAGAGATACATTTGCATGGGGAGTGAGCTCGCTTTCCAGATACTTGGCACCGGTATATTTGGAGCTTCGGCTTTTCAAATCCTTGGGGCATTCCCAGAGGGCATGATAGTTCTTGGTAAGCTCCTTAATTTTGATCTGGTTGATTTAATTTCATTAATTTTTCTGATATAAATTGAGTAGGGGTGTCATTTTTTACATGCCGACACCTGAAAATAGGAATGGATATGCCAAAGAATTGATCGGAACATGTTCCAGTTATCCCAATTTTAGTTCCATCTATTTGAGTTCCGGAACCGGAACCGGCAAGAATGAGAACCGATTTATTTGTTAAGTTCTAAAACTGGGTTGTTCAATAACTGAACCGGAACCGACCCGAGTTGACATCCCTATTCAGTTCCATGATTTTGTATGATTATGCCCCCGTCTCAGCTTGAAATAGAAATCGTCTGATCAAAGGGTGAGGCTCATTGCACCCTACATTTTTCAAAAGACCTCCGGACACAACTTATATATCTCAACTTATTATGATCAAATTATGGATTGCATGATCGTTGTATCGTGTGGAGAGAGTTGCTCGATTAGGTTTTGCTCACCCACCGTATATGTCCGTACGATTTATATCCCTCTCTGTGACGTGGCCACGTGGAATAGCACGTTCAAAGTTCAAATACGTTTAGAATCCTATGAAAAGATGCACAAAAAATTAGGCCACATTTGATTCGAAATCAGACAAAGGGATACAAAAAATCCCAAAGAAGTGGGTTAGGTTTGACAGTCATTTTTAAATTAGTTTTATAAGAAAAAAAAAAAGAAAAAAGAAAAAAGAAAGTTGCTTTTAATGTTTTATGTGCATTGTATATAGATCATCATCCTTGTTTTTCAATACTGAAAATACAACCAAATTAAAAATTGTGAGTCCCACAAAAAAATTTGTCCAAATCTTGACTATAAATAAGCATGTATGTCGATCTCTTGTTAAAACATGCAAAAAGTCTAAAACTTAGCTGTTAATTTGTTGGAGAATCCAAATTGTATCACCCATGGTATCGATTGGGGCACCAACTTGTGTTTAGCGAACAAAGGGTCTCAAGTTCTCAACCCTAGTCTAACCCCTTAGACTAGGGTTGATCTTTTCTAAACCGCGAGTTAGATGAATCAACCTGTCTAACCTGCGGGGTGCGAGGTGCGGGGTCACCCAGGAGCGGAGCCACCTTGAGATCTGAGGGGCCCTACCCCTCAGCCTCAAGGTACTCCCTTTGAGTTTTTAGTAGTACTATATATGAAATTTGATTAATTCTATGTATTGACCCCTGCCTAAATTTTTTTTAACACTTCGACCCCTACAACCACAAAATTCTAGCTCCCCCTGGGCTCACCTGTAAATTATATATTTTCTTTAAAAATTAAACTTTACTTTAAGATTTTTAATAAGTAACTTTTAACTTTGGGTTAGGTTAGATAGCCCTCCTTATATAGCACCCCCTTATATAACCTCTCGCTTGTGTGACCCACATGCAATACCTCCAAGAGCTAATTTTTGGAGAGGATTTTCTCCTCACTATGTATTTCATCATATTCAAAAATCAGCTCGTTCTAAAACTTCTAAACCCCTTAAATTAGATCTTAAAAAATTTGCAAGTTTTAAACTTTTATTTTGACCGTTGATTTAAAAAGGGTAAATTTAAGGTTACAAGTTTTAGAACAAACTGATTTCAAGTAACTATATTTCCCTTTTCATGTAGATCATTATCTCCAAAAATCAGCCCTTGGATGCATTTCATGTCGGCCCCACAAGGGTTTTTTTTTAAGGAGTCTATATAAGGGGGTAATAAAACCTGACAACTTTTAATTTCAATATTTTATATTTTAGTTAGTAACTTAATTTTGTAATTGTTAAATTTAAAATTTTAATTTTAGTTAGTAATTTTTAAGTCTAAAATGTTAAGTCCTTAATTAATTAACGACTAGTGGCTTTAAAAATTTAGTTGGGGTCAACTCGCCAATTCGTTAGGGTTAACTTTATTATGGTTAAGTTTGGAAAACTGACCTATTTAAAAAACGAGTCAGGGTTGACTAGTCTTTACCCGTTAACTTACCAACCTGCCGAGGGTCGACCCTAATCCTAACCCGGTTCTAGGAGCAAATCAGGAGGATTGGGTCCGTTTGGAGGACATCCTGAGCCAAACTTAAAATCCCACCACCTGAGCCTGATTCCAAGCCCACCCAAATCTCGGATTCGAAAATGGAGGTCAGCCCAGATGGAACTTGGGTTCTCTAAATGTTTCTGAAAATTATACAGCCTCTTAGACTTTGGTCAAATGTCATTGACCAACATGAAACATGAAAGGAGTCACTAGGAAATAAAAGTACAGAGACTGCTAGTGATGAACATGATCACATAAAACATTGCATTTCATGTAGTTTAATTTTCTCTGTGTTTTTCTAGTATCTGGACTTTCTAAAAGTAAAGAGACTGCTCAAGAAAAGGTCTTCACCGGAGTCGGATTGCTCGCTGGAACAACCGTCTTGCTTCTCACTTTATTATGGGGAACTTGTGTTATTCTTGGCAAGAACAATTTTTCGAACGATACAGTTTCTAAAGATTCGAAGAGCTCAACTTCAAAACAATGCTTGTGGTATACAAAACTTCGATCATACTTAACTGGTTAGTTCGCAAAATCATTCTAGTCCTTGATTTTAACCCCTACGTATTAATGTCGTTTTTCGGTATATACCATGCAATTAAACTTTAATTTTTCTTCATTAGTTGTGTACAAATTTTTTTTTTCACTAATTTTGATCTACCTTAATCTTTTACAGGATATGGTATTACTACTGATCTTGAAACAAGCTATACTGCAAGGATCATGGTTCTATCAGTATTACCCTTTATCATTGTTCAAGTACCAGAAATTATCCTCAAATTATCTTCTAGACGGCGAATCGTGATCATGTTTACCCTCGTTGTTTCCGTCGTATTTTTACTATTTTACTTCATCTATCAGGTATTCAACCGATTGCTTCGAATTCGTTAATTTATGCTGTTGTACATCCTCTCATTTGCATTTCATATCAAATAAAATTTGGAAAATATATGTTTGTGTTACATTAAATTTTTTTTTTTTTTATCAGAATATGTTGTGTTATAAGTAATTTTTTAATGTCAAAATTCAATTGTTTTGATCTATAATGCATTCATGCTACACCATATATATATATATATGTATGTGCTGTATAGTGAATAATGTAATAAAACGAGTAAAAATGTTAGGCCTCGGCGTAGTTGCAAATATGTGTTTACTTACTTTTTATTATGTAAACAGCGCTAATTATGATATATTAATCAAAACTAGTTCTTTAGAGCTGGTGAATTTTTTGTAGCATAATAATGTGATCCATTTTTTTTTTTTTCAATTTCTTATTAGATTTGTACATAATTTCCTTTTGATTAATTGATGCAGGTTTTTCAGCCTTGGATTCAAACAAGACGACTAGAATACGTGAACTGTCGTCATTTGATGGCTAGAGTTTTACAACATGTTGAGGAGCAGGCAATGGGAAAACTCCTAACAGATGACGGCAAGCCAAATTTACCTGTTATAAAAAGGTTATTGATGATTTTAAACGCATTAACTATATAATTCATGGTTAATTTAAAATTAATTATGTTAATTTGATCGATTATTAATTCGTGCACAAATAATTTAAATTTCGTACAGGCTATTTGAGAAAATGGATCTGGATGCAGATAATTTATTATCATCTTCTGAATTCAAAGTAATGCTCCTGGGAAACAAGTCTGAAACGAAAAATTCCGATCAGAACGATATCATTATCGAAGAAGTCATCAAAGAATTTGATTTAGATTCTGATCATATGATTTCAAAGGATGAATTCATCAATGGGTTCGCGAAATGGCTTGCTAAGAGCAAGCACGCAATTACCAACCAAGGTTCTTACTCGAAAAATTTCCTGGACAAATTATACCAGGTATGACATATACTGATCCGAGGTATATATATTTATGTTTACATTTTATAACGGCTTTGTGAAAATATAATTAATGAGTGTTTTCAGACTCGCCTCGGGTCAGATCCATGAGTTCCTGTTTGTTTGTTTTTTTTTTTTGTTTTTTTGACTGGGCTGAAATAGTCTGAATGGTCTGAAATGGGTCATTTTGAAATTTTATGTTTCACTCTCTGTGTAGGAGAAAATGGTGGAATACGCAAAGAATAAGTACATGATGCAAGAAATTTTAAGACATTTTGAGAGCAATGCAATCGGAAAACTTCTCACAGATGAAGGGACCCCAAACCTACCTATTATACAAAGGTTAGTTCTTAATTGTTACATAAATCTTTATTATTTGGTAGGAATTAATTTGCAGTACTCATAGTTGCTATTTGATGCACCCACATTAATTATAAGTAATACTAAAGTGAAGAGATGTTGTGAAAGGAGATCAATTTAGGAACCTAACAAAATGAAGATTGATTTGGAATTTTAGATGTCATATATCTAATTAATTAGTTGGTAAAGTCTGTTCTTGTTGATAGCACGATTTTTTGTTCAAATCGTATCTGCATCAACTATCTCATGAAAAATAGGCTCATTTTTTAAAACAGAATAAGGAAAAAAAAAAAAAGGTTGATTTGAAATTAGCCCACTTTTAATTGCCTTGTGGTTGGTGACATTTGACCAAGGTTTTGGGGGATATAGATGTCTCTAATTTTTATAAAATATTGAGTTAAAATGAGCGAAAATAATTTTCAAAACACGTAGCTAGGTGCCCCTATTGGTACTACTACTGCTAAAATGATTGGGATCAGTTTTATGAAGTTAATTAATTTTCAAAGTTCAATAGTACTCTTTGAATTTGGTTAATCATTTTTGTTTCTGTTTCGTGTGTAGATTATTTGAGAAATTTGATCTTGATGGAGACAATCGTTTATCACATTTAGAATTGAAAGAACTAATTCAAGGTATCAAGTTTGGGAAGATAGATTTGAATATAGATGATGCAGTTGAAGAATTAATTGAAGAGTTAGATACAGATGGTGATCATATGATTAATAGGCAGGAATTCGTCGATGGGTTCACGAAATATCTTGGCAACAAATCTCACAATGTAAGCAATAACCAATACTTCGACTCTTTTCATTTTTTCTTGTAATTGCTAAGATTGTGATAAGATTCCGTGAGACCTACGTAAAGATGATCCAAGCCTCGGGCTAATTTTTTGAGACGACGATCTCTTTGACCTACCTCACAAAAACTCATTTCAGTCAAAAACTTTTAACCCCATTAAAACCTGGTTGAAAATTTAGAACGATCTCCTCCTTATGGACCCTACGAAGTCTTATAACAATCTTAGAAGAAAAAAAAATTTGTGACAACAATCACTCCTCATAATGTATGTTCACAAATATAAACGGTTGCAGGAAACAACAGAAGAAACTGATAAGGTGGGCGAAGAGGGAATGTCGTCATCAATGAGAGGAACCATCAATAAGTCTCCGAAGACGGGCTTTAAAGCTGGATTACTATTGATGCTGGGAATTGGAATTCTAGCCTTACTTGCTGAACCTCTTATAGAAGTTGTTCAAGATTTCTCTGATGCTGCACATTTACCATCTTTTTTCGTCTCATTTATCCTTCTACCTTTGGCTACTAACTCTAGAAGAGCAGCTTCTGCGATTAAATCTGCAAGGCGTAAGAAGTCCCGAACTACTTCCTTGACATTTTCCGAGGTTTCTCTCTCTCTCTCTCTCTCTATATATATATATATATATATATATTTGAAAATAAGAACACATCACAACTATGATTTATGAAAACAATAATGATCTAGGTTCTGCAAAGAATCGGACTGTTCTAAAAAATTTAAGACCTTTTACAACGGGTAGCCTAAAAGCATGCTTAAAAATGTTAATTTTATTGAATATTGATAAGGATTATTATTATTATTCTAATGAGTAATTAATGTGAGAGGAACTAAGTTTTGAGGTTGTTTGATGCAGATTTATGGTTCTGTGTTCATGAACAATGTGCTAGGGTTGGCTGTGCTTCTATTAATTGTATATGTAAGAGACTTGGAGTGGGATTTCTCAGCTGAAGTGTTGGTAGTTCTCACCATTACTGTTGTAATGGGGCTTCTTTCCAGTTTCTGCACCAAATTCCCACTTTGGACTTCTTTGGTGGCATACGTTTTGTACCCCTTATCTCTAGTGATGGTTTATGTTCTTAATTATGTTTTCCAGTGGCATTGAAGATATATATACTTCCAAATCACATATATCAAACTACAGTTTTACCAACTAGGATTTTCATGAAAGCTAGGGTTAGGGTACAATCAGGTTGTCTCCTATATATTCTTTTTTTCCTTTTTCAATTTTTCCTACTCATTTACCTTTTTCTTTCTTTTTTGTACTGGGATTATATGTACATTTTGCATGTATGCTTGCATGCATGATGTCCAATGCAAATATAAATACAAGTTGTAAGTTTTTGGTTTAATTGTACCTATATATATATTTATAATATGATGCTCCTTGTTTATACTTTAAAATAACTTTCGTTTAAGAGAAGGGTGTCAGTAGTATTAGCTGGTAATATAAAGTTCGTTGTTGTTGATAACGCGAACTTAGGTTCAAATCCTGTTGCATGGATTAAGTCTCAAAAAACATTGCAGAATGTGTATAATTTAGGAGCATTCAATTAACTGATCCTAAAAAAAAAAGAGAAGGGTAACTTAACAAACCATTTTAGTATTATGAGCCTTCATATGCGTTCTACGTATTCTTTGCAATGGGTTTGTAGCAAATGTCGATGGCAAAAGTCCCCACGAGGATCCTCTCCTAATATCTAGGTTTATTACAATCTAGATAAAAACTAGTATAAAAGTAAGGGCCCGTTTGGTTCGCGATCCAAAAACTTAGTTTTCAAAAACTAATTTACACTTGAACTAAACTATAAATTGTATCACATCTAAAATTGCATTTTCACTTTACTATAAAATCCTATATATTTCATTGAAAACACACAAAATAATATTTTTTTATTTTACAAAATCCTACATGATTTTATTGTAAATCTTAAAACAGTTTTGGATATAGTATGTATATTATTATAGGTGTAAATTAGTTTTTGAAAACAAGTTTTTAGATCATGAACCAAACGGGCCTTAATTTTCTGTTTAATTTGTAATTTATTTTTGCATATTATTTTTAGAAACAGACTTTAACAAAATTTATATATTTGAAAAGCATTCATTGAGATCTTCATATTTTCTTTTGATGTTATCTGGTTTTGAAGAACACAATCTAGATAAAAAAAAAAAAAGAACTAGTTACAATGTAGTTTTTATATTTTGTAAATTCAAATTTGCGTCATGTAATTAAATTTGTTAAAGTATTGTTGATTGGTCTCATTTTGAAGATCTCGACAAATACTTTTTAAAAATATAATTTTTATGACAAATTAATTTGTATTAATGCAACTAATTTTTCTCTCTACAAGTGGTCCACAACAAAAAGTGAAGTAGTTGTTGCTGACATGCATTGGATAGTTAAAAATTCTTTTGAGTTAGTTATAGTGCAAATGTGTCATAACTAGACTAAATAGATATGCATATTATTATATCGATGAGTTTTTTGCTATAAATATTCCCATATTGGAGTTTTTGGCAATTCTCGATCTCAAGTTTTTATAACCCAAATGTGGTACATGTAATATTCTATGTATTAGGAAAAATAGCCAAAACCTCCAATTTATAGGTTTTCTATTCTATTTACTCCACAAGTTTTTCAATTAGACCGAAATATCTTTTTTAAACTTTATTAAATTTGTTTAAACTTTTTTAAGTTTGTTAGTCTCTTCTTTACTTTTTTGAGTAATGGTTTTGCCCTTATTATTTTTTTTCCAATTTGAACAGTTGTTGGAGAGAGAAAGTTAAGCTTTTTTATTTTTAAACATCAAAATGTTATATCTTTTAAACTAAAAATTAGATTTTGACGAAATTCATACATTTAGAATGCATTTTTGAGAACTTCGAAACTGGACTATCCAACAGTATTAATAAAAAAACAATTTACGAAAATTTATGCAAAAATGAAATGCAAAAAATATATGCAAAAATATTATGACATACTGTTTTGAGTAACATATTTGGACAAAATTTATATATTTGGAAAGAATTCGTGGAGATCTAACTTCCTCTTTTGAGAAGGGTGTTTGAGTGATGATGCAATGGGTACTTTTGCCCCAGTTGTAGCGTATTGGTTGTACGCTGGGAGTTATAGAATTTTGCCGCCATTGGACTAGTAAGTATCGATTGCATATCAGAAAAGAAAAAGAAGAGAAGAATTTGGCTCCGCTTTCGATCGTGATTAATGGTGTTTTGCTGTAGCAGCTGGCTCAGCCTACCATCGAACAAGTACTGTTTATGGATAGTATTTCAACGGGAGGATACTTTCCAGCAACTAAATCCGTAAATTTCCGGTAACTAAAACTACGACTAGATAAATAACAGAGAGTTTCGAGTAGAAAAGCCGAGAAGACCAAGATCTCGGTACTCACATAAGAATGGTGGAAAAAAAAAGGCAATCTAAGTAGCCGGTTGGATGAGGAGGGCAAATAAGGAATTCGAAAGATTTAGGGTAATATTTGTAACGAAGTTGGAAAAGGAAGGTGTTTGGAGAGTTTTTTCAAGTTCAAGGTTGAAAATGTAATAAATTTAGAACTTTAGGGTCCGTACAGTAAAAGACTCTTTAAAATTCGCAAATTCTAATTTGGAACAATCTAGATAAAAGGTACTAGTTTGTAAAAGTAGTTCTCTATTTATTTGTATAAAAATATTTTTTCGTAATGATTTTGGTAATAGAGTTTGATGAAATTATATGTATAGCAAGTACTAAGATCTTTACTTCTTCTTTTGATGTTACCTGGTTTTGATGTTTGCAAATTCGAATTTGGATGCAATCTAGATGAAAAACAAATTAGTTAATAACATAGTTTTATGTTTTGAGAAGATCCCGACTAATGCTTTCCAAAAATATAAATTGTGAAAAACTAAGTTGTATTTTTAAAATTATAACATTTTTTGTATGAAAAATAAATTAAAAAAAGTAGTTGGTGCTAAGATGCACCGATAGTTAATAATTACTTTAAGTTAGAGGGTAAAACACCCAAAATGAATTTTTTTACCGTTCTCCCATTGTATTATTAGGGCAAGTTCAGTGGGCCGCATTAACCCACAGATCCACCAAACTTTCCACTAGTTAAGGATTCGTTAGTGGAAAAATGAATTAAAGATCACACGTTAAAATGATAATCACTGCTTTATTTTCCTTTCGTGAGCGATTAATTGATCATCTCGGAGATAGTTTGACCATCACTAGTGAGTTTGACTATAGCTGGAGAGGTTTTCCTCCTCTTTTCTCACTATTCAAGCTCCATCACTAATCCAAAATGTATTTGAAATTAGATTTAGGGATTCCCACTAAACCTGCCTTTGGTAAGTAAAAACCCTTAACTCGTTATAAGGGCCCGCCGGCCCGGTCAGATCCATCGATGTCTGCATAAATTGTAAATGTCAAATGTTAGGTAATCTCCATGAAACCTCTTTTCTTAAGTTTTTTTAATTAATTACGTTCCAAGTATGTTCCTTTCATCAAATCAGAAAGTAATCTCAGTACTAGCTAGTAAACCTAATTTGAATTTTAAAAGCAATTCATAATAATTTGTCATAATTAGGTATCTTCCAAGTTATCTTATTAAATAAAAAACAATATGAATCACACCATCCACATCTTTAAAAGCGACTCATTCACCCCCCTCATGTTGGTGTCCTGGTCACGTCCCTACTAAACCCTCTAGCAGCCTTGGCCCTACATGCACTGGCAGCCTTAATAAAATTAATTTATTAATTTCATATAACCCGCAATGCTTTTTTTTTATTTTTTTATAAGAAACCCCCAATGTTTTTTCAAAATTAGAAGGCCCCTCCTAGACTTCGGCAAATAAAAAATATAAAAATCAACTATATGTTAGTTTAAAATTTAAATAAATAAACTAACTTTTTTTTTTAACGTGTGCATAGTTATCTACACATTCTCAATTTAGAGAGGCGACAATTGAAAATTTTAAATAAAATTTAATTTGATCATTTTGATTTTAATCTTAGAAAAAATTATTCCTACGTAACAGTTCTTTATACATTATCTTGTTGACAATTGTTGGTCATTATTTGACAAAAATACTAGGATAAACATTAGATGACATGTTGTTTATCCCATTAACTAAATGGTTTAAAATTCAAGCAAGTAGTGAAGAATAAGTATGGATATGTATTCCCAGTGTACGTGTTGTTTTTTCCCTAAAAAAAATCACAACTTGTATGTTATTTTGAGGGAAGTTTAAATGAATACACTAACCTTTTTTCTTTTTTTTTTAACTGTGCTACATTTTCACAGTTAAGAGAGACGACTTTGTCTTTTAAAGACACTTGAAGAATTTTAAAAAATAAATATTAATTTGATCATTTTAATTTTAATCTAAAATCTCAGAAAATAATTGTCACATTTTTGTTGTTGTTGATTATTTGACCAAAATCTTAGGATTATACCTAAAATTTTAAAACATTTGATGCATGACATGTTGTTTATTCATCAACTAAATTTAATTAATGGTTTAAAATTCAATTAAGCAAGTAGTAAAGAATAAGTATGGATATTTATTAGTCAGTTGGATTCCATCGATATTTTTCTATGTTACCATTACTAACCTCCACAAAGTCAAAAGATTTGGAGTTGTATCATTTGGTCTTTAACTTAATTAATTTAACTTTGACTTCGATAATATGTGTGAAACCTAAAAAGTCAATAAAATCTTAATAGTACGAATTGTTGCAACTTTCAAATACTCACTTAGCTTAGTTGGTAAAATTTGTTGGTGGTAATAGCTAGACCTAGATTCATATATTGTATCGAATAATTTAGAAAATAATGGAGGATTGTACATAACTCAGAAATTTTTAAATACACCATATTGTCAATAGTTAATTTTCATAGTTGGCAGTTCTCTTCATTCTCTTCGTTGTTGTATTCGCTCCATCTATTAGAAACATTGATGAGGGTGGTAAAACACCATGAACAAAATGAGACCCTTGAAGAAGTACTTGAGATTGAACCAGAGTTACTGTGAAACTGGATCTTAGTCCTAATAAGATGACTTTGCAAGGTTCTTTATAGAATTATCAAAATTATTTATCTAATAAGTTGATTAAATTTAACTAATATTCTAGGTATTGCAAAACAACAAAAAAGAAAAAACATTGACAATTTTAAAATTTTGACACGTCAATGTTGTACCAAATTGAGTGTTTTTTAATCTATTATACAATGTATACGTAACTTTTATTAAATAGAAACTTGTGTTTATTCGAAAATGATTTAAAAAGCCAGCTATGTCCCGTCCACGTTTGCTCGATCAATTATATATATATATATATATATCAATGTATTAATAATCTCCTCCTACTAAGATCATTACTTAATTTTTGGATCAAACGAGGTTAATTAATTTGGATTAATGTCGACGAAATCTACATTCTATGTTCTTCTTCTTCTCTTCCTATTCCTCGTCGGAGAATGTCGAAGCCGCTCTCTACATTATTATTCTGATTCAAACGATGATATTAGTTTGGTTTCCGATGGCATGAATGATTATGTTCATGAAAAAAATGATCAATCTCCCTTGCTGCTAATTAAACAGCTCAAGACGACGACGAATGATTCTTCGAAAGCAGCAGCCTGTGAGCATATGTACGGGTTCTTACCATGTACAAATAACCTTGGAGGACACCTTTTTCAGATCGTTGTTTATGAATACTTGTTATTTCTTGGTGAGAGATACATAACAGCCGGGAGCGAGCTCGTTTTCCAGATACTCGGCCCCGGTGTATTTGGAGCTTCAGTTTTTGAAATCCTGGGGGCGTTTCCAGAGTCCATGATTCTTCTTGGTAAGCTCAATCGATCGACCCTGAAGTTCTTGTCTGATTTAATTTTCGATTTTCTTAGGTTTTTTAGTATAAATTAATTTAGAGATTATGGATTAATTTTGAGTTGATAATTAAGGAGATAATTAGGTAGAGATTTTGATGTGGGAGATATATTAATAGTTAATTTGAACTTCTTTCTCTTTCAGTTAGACTACTTCTTTGGGGATTTTTTTTAATAGAAGATTAGTTCATGAATTGAAATCATCAGATACTAAATAGTAATAAGTGAAAAACGAATAAACAGTAAGGTGCTGTTTTTTGTTTTTGTTTCTGACTGGGCTGAAATAGTCTGAATGGGCCCTAGAGGATATGATTAGGATCTTGTTGTTCTTTGAGGTGGGGTAAGTATGAGAAAGTTCCTCGGGCTATTTTGCCCTATAGCATGCTAGACATTTGACTAGCCTCGTGAGACTCATAACTTTTAATTCATCTCAGTCGCACTGAATTATTCTTTCCTTTTTTTTTTTTTTTTTTTGATAGTTTAAACTATGAGCCCAAAGGCTTGAACTCAAGACCTCCCTATAGAGGAGGGGATGCCTAACCATCCGGGCAAACCCGGATTGTCCGCACTGAATTATTCAAACTGTAAAATTATTGTGGAGCATACAATGCCACGATACGTCGATACTGATATTGCAAAAAAAATAAATGTTGTGGATAATGGGCTTGGACTTTCTTTTCTTACCATATATATATGTATGGGCTTATTAATTACTTACTTCTCAAAAGATATATCATAAATGTGATTGTGCAGTACATTATAGTGAATAATTGGATGTACATCATCATATAAAGAGACTAGCAACTGATGATATAGTTTTCTTTTCTTTTTTTTCATTTTACACATTTTTTTTTATTAAATATACTAATTTTATGTGTTTTTAGTATCTGGACTTTCTAATAGTAAAGAGACTGCTCAAGAAAAGGTCTTCACCGGAGTCGGCTTGCTCGCCGGATCAACCGTCTTTCTTCTGACTATACTATGGGGAACTTGTGTTGTCGTTGGCAAGTACAATTTTGCAGATGATGATTCAAATTCTAGTGATTTGGATAGCTCAGCTTCAAAACATGGGTTGTACAAAAAATTCCAATCCTACGTAACTGGTTAGTACAATATTGTTATATACACATTATAAGTATATACACATTACAAAAAAAAAAAAAAAAATTTATATACACATTATTTTTATTTTATTTATTAGTTTTTATCAATTACATGTGCTTTAAGAATTTAATTAATTTTGAATAACGTTTAATAAACCAATTACTATGTTAATATTTTACAGGATATGGTGTTAGTACTGATATAGAGACAAGCTATACTGCAAGGATCATGGTTCTATCAGTAGTACCATTAATCCTTGTTCAAGTACCAGAAATTTTCCTCAAATTATCTTCTCGCAGGCGAGACGTGATGTTGATTTCTCTCATTGTTTCAATTGCATTTTTACTCTTTTACTTCCTCTATCAGGTATTTATTAAATTTGTGGGCTTCCAATTCAAAACCAATTGGCAATGAGTGGTGTGACCCAGGATTATTATATATTAAGTTTGCTAGGCTCTCATATCCTATGTGGGACTATTCTCATCACGCCACGTGTGGCCGTTGGGCCTATCATGTATGGGCCTACGCTCTGATACCATATTAAATTTGTGGGCTTCCAACTCAAAACCAATTAGCAATGAGTGGTGTGACCCAGGATTATTATATATTATGTTTGCTAGGTTCTCATATCCTATGTGGGACTATTCTCATCAGTATTCGATCGTCTTTAATTTGATTTTCATTTTGTTTATATATTTTTATTTTTTTCTAAGCTTGTTTTTGTTTTTAAATTTAACTCTTGAATATATACTAATTGATCATGCAGGTTTTTCAGCCATGGATTCAAAAAAGACGACTAGAATACGTGAAACTTGAGCATCTAATGACAACATTTTTACAGCACGTCGAAAAGCATGCGAATGGGAAACTCACAACAGGCGATGGAACGCCAAATTTACCTATTATAAAAAAGTAAGTAATTATTTTAAATACCTATTTAAAAAAAATAGAAAATATAAAAAAAGTCCTTATAAAAAAAGTCATTATGATTTTAGTCCTTGTTTTATAAATTTAGTCCCTACTTTTATGACTTTTATGTCCAAAAGTAGGGACCAAATTTATAAAATAAGGTCTAAAATCATAATGACTTTTTTTACAGGGACTTTAAAAAAAAATTAATTTTGTAATTAGTTAATTCAGGGTTTAAAATAATTATGCTAATTATTATGCGATAGATTAACTAATTATTCGTAAGCATTTTTTAATTACAGGTTATTTGATAAAATCGATGTCGACGATAATGATTCTTTATCTCCTTCGGAATTCAAAGAATTGATCATGGAAATCAAATCTGAAACAAGAAATTTCAATAAGAATGTTATCATCGACGAAGTCATTAAAGAATTTGATTTAGATTCCGATCATATGATTTCAAAGGAGGAATTTGTTAATGGGTTCACAAAATGGGTTGTTAAGACTAAGAACACAATTAACAACGAAGGATCTTACTCGAGAAAATATCTAGAAAACTTATACCAGGTAATTAAGTAATTCCTAATTTTATTATATAAATCCAATTTTTTTTTAATTATATGTTCATTACTACTTTAATTTAAATCGTTTTTTTTTTTTATGAATCTATGTGTACGTGTAGGAGAGAGTGCTAGAATACGCAAGGGGTAAGTACTTGATACAAGGAATTTTACGACATTTTGAAAGCAATGGTGCCGAAAAACTTCTCACAGATGAAGGTACTCCAAATGTATCTTTTATAACAAGGTTAGTTCATTTCTTTTTTGTTTTTGATTTTTTTTTTTTTTAAGTAGTTCAATATCTTCTTAATTTAGCTAATCAAATTTTTTTTTTTGTCGCATTAATTCGAATGTAGATTATTCGAGAAATTTGATCTTGATGGGGACAATCTTTTATCACATTCAGAATTGAAAGAAGTGATTCAAGATATCAAGTTTGGGAAGATAGATTTGAATGTAGATGATGCAGTGGAAGACTTAATTAAAGAATTGGATATAGATGGTGATCACATGATTAATAAGGAGGAATTAATCGATGGGTTCACGAAATTTCTTGACTCGAAACAATTGATGATCAATGAATCTAATTACGAAGTAAGTAACGAAAATTACAACTTCCCGTCCATAAATGTTCGTAATTAATTAGCATGTATATATATAGGTTCGTAGTATATAACGAAAATTCGTGATGTAGGAACCATCAAAAGAAACCGATAAACTAGTCCACGAGGTGGAAACCTCAATGAGTGATCATGGAACAATCAAGAATCCTTCAACTGCGGGTTTTAAAGCTGGATTACTATTGATACTGGGAATTGGAATTCTATCCTTACTTGCTGAACCTCTTATAGAAGTTGTTCAGGATTTCTCCAATGCCGCAAATCTACCATCTTTTTTCGTCTCATTTGTCATACTACCTTTGGCAACTAACTCTAGAAGGGCAGTTTCTGCAATTAGTTCTGCAAGGCGTAAGAAATCTCGAACGACTTCCTTGACTTTTTCTGAGGTTCGTCTCACCCTTTCACTCTATCACTCTCTATTGGATTTCATCAGGTTCAATTTCCATGCCATTATAATTTGACCTGCTTTATGCTATTCCTAGCTACTTTGAAAAAAATTAAAAGATCACGGTTAGCCTAAAACCGATACCAAAAGTTTCAATTAGGCTTTTTACCACGGTTAGCCTAAAAGCGATATTCGAAAATATGGCCCGTTTGGTTTGTGATTGGAAAACTTGTTTTCAAAAACTAATTTACACCTAAACTAATATGCATTTTGTACTACATCCAAAACTGTTTTAGGATTTCTAATAAAATCATGTATGATTTCACAAAACAAAAAAATATTGTTTTCTTTGTTTTCAATGAAATCATTTAGAATTTTATAGTAAAGTCAAAAAAATAGTTTTAGATGTGATACAAAATATAGTTAATTTAGGTGTAAATTAGTTTTTAAAAACAAGTTTTCTAATTGCGAACCAAACGGGCCATCATTTGTATCTGTTTTCCCAAATGGTAATACTAAACTGTGATGATAATTTTTTTTATTAATTATGACTACTAAAAATAAAGACCACGGTTGACCTAAAACCGATATCACAATTTTCAGTAAGGCTTTTTACTGTGGTTTTCTTATGACTGGTCTTTCTTATGACCTTAATTTGTTTCTATACCTTCTTTTGTGAAACAAAAACGGTTGTGTGGATCTTTAACCATAGTTCATAACCATGATCATGGTTTTCAAATAAGAGCACAGTTCCAAGACCATTTTGAAACGGTTAAAAAGTAACCGTGGTTTTTATCTTTATTTTTTGCACAATTTGTTTTCAAATAGGAGTACAGTTCTAAAACCATTTTTGAAAGGGTTACAAATTTAACGTGGTTTTTAAATTTTAAATTTTTTTGCACAAAAAATTTAAACATGATGAGAAGGGATTTAATGACCACGATCTTACCCACACCGTGAAGGAGATTTTTTGTGATGATGATCCCCTCACCATGTAGATCATACTCGTTGAGAATCAACTTGTTCTAAGACTTATAACCCCCACAAATCAGTCCTTTAAAAATGTCAAATTGTAGATATCTTTACTACCGTTGATTTCCAATCAACTTTTGATAGGGTCAGACTTTATAATAGGCTTGTTTTCTGTGAGGATGTTCTATATGGTGATCAGTCCTTGAATCATCTATATGTGGATCCCATAAAACTTGGGTCACACCAGGCTCACAAGGACTTGAGTCATTCCATTGACCCCGAACTCTATGCACAATATACACTTAATTGGCATGTTATTGTTCTTAAAAAAAAATTTAAAAAATAAAAGGTTATATGTATGGGGAATTTTTTGTTTTAAATATTAGAGGACTATATTTTCTTGGACTTCAGATGGTTTTAAGTCTTGAAGAAGTAACTGTTTGGTGCAGATTTATGGTTCGGTGTTCATGAATAATGTGCTAGGGTTAACCGCACTTCTATCAATTGTATATGCAAGAGACTTGGAGTGGGATTTCTCAGCTGAAGTGTTGGTAGTTCTCATGATTTCTGTTGTAATGGGGCTTGTTGCCAGTTTCTGCACCAAATTCCCACTTTGGACTTCTTTGGTGGCATACCTTTTGTACCCCTTGTCTCTACTCATGGTCTATGTTCTCAACTCTGTTTTCCAGTGGCACTGAACATGTACAACTTCTAAACTTACACATCAACCATGGCTTTACCAATTAGGGTAAGGGTTCGTGGGTTCGAATCCGGTTTATGTTACCAACGTTATCTTGTTATTTTTTTATTTTTTTCTTGCACTGGTGGGCTAATGTTGCAGTTGGTAACGCGTAGCACTGATGTAATATTTTTTTTAGTCATACATGAATAAAAGAAATTTTATTTAAAAGATGATCAATAATGTAAATTGAATAGGAGGTGATGAAATTCAATGAAATAACTATTGAAAATTTTGCTTGAGCGTTTGGCACCTAACCCTACTTATTTTTCTTCTCTGCCCTTAGCCTTGCCGTGGCGCACACAGACATTCCCCTCTCAATCTCATCGATCCCGATCATGACACCTCAACAAGGCCCAACCTGACTAACACTAGGGTTTGGGCTCGGGACTTGTGGTTTGGCCCAAATCAATAAAACCAGGTTCGACTAAGCCCGAGCGCATCCCTGAGTAATGCCCCAGCTGGTCCGTTGCCATATGGCCCATACCTGCGATGTTCGTAACGGTTTTGAAAAGGATCCTTTTAAAAATTTTAACAAGGGAAAACCAACTATTATGTTTTGTATTTTGTTGTTTTCCTACTACATCTACTTAGCTTTGTAAAACAGGTATTTTAAAACTTCTGTCGCAAATAAAGGTTTTGAATTTGCAAATTTTGAGGTTTATCATGTGAAAACAATTTCAAAAGAATGAAAAAAAAAAGGGTATGGATATTTTAGTTTACTAAATCAACACAATTATATGTCGGTCTCGTAAAACCGACAACATTGATTTTATAAGATGAGATGTCGATTTTATAAATATAGCAAATCATTTTATGATTGTGTTGTCGACTTTACATAATCGACAATCTTTTTTATATTGTCAAATCTATGGAACCGAATGTTGTTGGCGGCTGATCTAAGTAAGAAGTTGCTGACATATGAGGCCCATTAAAAGAAACCCATTGCAATAAATTATTTTGTGGTCGTTGTTTGCTAAACAAAGACAGATAGGAGTTATCAACAATATGGAAAGAGCTGGGATCCTCATACAGTCCTAATCATAAATATATGAGGTGGGATACTCTAAAAGACAGTTATGAGTTATCTTCAATAAATTATTAAAGATATATCATTAATCTGACAATTTAAAACTTCTAATTCCATGAAAAGTTGATTGAGCAAGCAATCAATTTTACCACTGATTCCGTTAGAAGTTTTAGATTAGGCTGATTTTTATGAATATGATACATGGATTAGTCCTTCAAATTCATTTTCTTAAAGTAATGGGCCCATAATAGTAAAAGCCGAAAGCACAAAGACAACAAATTCCAAAGCTGTGTGAAGCCCATATGAATATGATCTATATTCAAGAGCTGATTTTTGGCGAGAGGATGATCTCCTCGCTATGTAAGTTATCTACATGTACCAAAAATCATACCACACTGAAACTTCTAACCTCATCTTGACCTCCTCAACAATGTGAAACTTTCAATGGCAATTTTGAGGTAGTTAGAAGTATAGAATTGTAGAAAATCTTTCACTCCGTGTACCCAAGATCCACATCACAATTATGACGAGTAAATAATCAATAAGAAAGGGAAAGGAAAAAGATAAGAACACACCACAAGACAAGATTTACGTGGTTTACCAAACTAGGGCTTCGTACACAGGTAAAAAACAACCACTCTATTGAGATCAAAGGGTTTACATAGTAATCTACACACTCAATCACTCATCACAAGAGTGTATTTCATTCCTATTTAGTTTTGGTAAAGTATTTTTTTAAATTTTCTTGAAGTATTTAATTTTAGAATTTTTTTTTATTTAGTGTTGATGATGTGACACTCTGTTTTTCTTTAAATTTTAAGGATCAATTTGTAGACGATATGTGGCAACTAATGTTTCATCGTTATAAAATGTATAGGCGTATTTTACTAAAATTAGGCCCCACTAATATTTGCATCTTCAAATAGTAGGAATGCTTCAATTTTATGAGTTCTTTGTGGTGTATTCTTATAGTCATTTGCAATGAGTTCACAAATAAGGGAGAAAAAGTAGTAAAAATTCATAATTTTAAAAGTGTTGTGAATATTTACCATTTTATCTCTTATTTAAAGGCCTATTGCAAATGACAATCAATATATAACATTGCTATTCCACCAAAAATCCACAAAGTATAGACGTTCTTGATATTTGCATGATGCAAAAATTAGCCAAATACAAAAGAGGCCCCAAATGATTTTGTTGGATTGAGTAGCAAAACTATATAATGATCAATTTCTAAACTAGATAAAGATAACCTCTCAAAAAAAATGGATTAAGATATGCTAATGGTTTGTTTGGATGAGAGATTTTAAGTAGAAATTTTGTTTGGACTAGATATTTGGTGGAAAATTAGTTAGATTTATAACATGATTTCTAACTAGTTTTCTACTAAATTTCTCGTCCACACAAAATTCCTACTTAAAATCTCCGTAAACTCATTTGTTAAACACTTCAACTAAAAATGCTTAAACATATAACGCTGTTAAAAACGTTTTTCTCTTTTCTTTTCTCTTTTGGGTTAATTTCTTTCAAGAACCAACATTTTTTTCTTATGCCAAACAAATTTTGTGGTCGTGCTAGTATTTGTTGTAACTCATGAGTCTCATTTTTTTTTTTTTGTTATCGATCAGCTCATGATTCTCAGTATTTGATTGATTTAGCTGCTGAAATTTTTTATTTTTTATTTTTTAATTAAGAAGGCTTGCTAGGTGCTGCTTCAATTTTTGGTTCTAAGTTGCTTAGAGTCAACCTCATCCATAGATGCAAGTAGGCGCATTCAATCCCAATACATGCTGGGCCATCTTTGACATTATGAGACCCTGGGCCATCTACATATTTGTTTGTAAAGGCGAATTGGCGGTGTGAGTAGTATCTTTATTACTGTGAGATTGAGATTGATTGTTGTATATTTTTTACGTACTTTCTTTTGATCTCACAATACATTTGTTTTACCGACCAAAAACAGAAAATTTTACAACCTCCAAATCTTTTTTTTTTTTTATTTATTTTTATAAAGAAGTTGTGCATAAGTGCATGTGTATATAAAACTTGGCCACATATCAAGAATAAGTAGGGTGGTAATAGAAAAATAAAAAGAGAGGGAATTAAATCTCTTCTATTAAAAAAGGCATTGATATTAAAAAAAAAAATTAAAAAGGATATGCAGACGTATTAGACTAAAGGTAAAATTGAAATCGTTTCTGTTAGGCAAATACCCACGTAATTAAGTTCTTTGTGTTACTGTTCTATTTATTGCTCTTTGATTATTAGTTCTCTGATCGATTCTGGGGAGTGCACAGTTGAATCCACTCTGTGCACTTCCCCTAACACTAAAAATAAATAAATCCTCAAATAATACGATGCCACCAATGCTACAGGTAGGTGCTGTGTCAGGTTTGACTAGTTAAGATCTTGACAAAGTTTACTCTATGAATAAATTATACATTATATAACTTTGAACTTCCAATTTTGAAGATCGAGTTTGACTCTTTTTTATGAGCGGGGCCTGTCTCTTTAACGCCCAGCCGACTAGTGGATACAGATTTTTTTTTTCCAGATACGTACGGATCTTCAGATCTCTTCACTACTCTCTCCCAGGAGGACAACGGACATTATAATTGACATTGTCGGCATGTGACGTGCGTTTACTTTCATGCAACCAACCTTTTTGTTTTTGATAGATTCATGCAACCAACCTACCTGTAACTTACTAGCTAATTGTGTGGGGGATCACCGACACGATCTAAATGCCGATTTCAAGTTACTAAACTATCCTATCATTCTAAAATTTTTAAACGACATCAAAAATTGATTGAAAATCTTTTATAATTGGGCGATCTAATTTTCACAATTTTGTAGCGCGTGCACATAGAGATGATCTAAGAATTGATCTTTAATTAGGATGAATCTATTTACCATGTAGATCATCATCAATGGAAATCCATCACATCATTCTTATTGTAGAGTTTTTGGTAAAATAGGAGGTTTGTGCGAACTTTCCTAATTTGGGTCCTAGTTAAGCTGGGTTCCTTGCTATTTCGTGGGTACCTCTTGTAAATCTATAAATAGGGTCTTTAAGGAGTTTTCAAGGGTAGAAAGAGTGTGAGAAAGTTTGTAAGAGCTAATCAACATTGAGGGTTTGTGAGAATTCTTAAAAGTTTGTGAAGCTTGAAGGTTAGGTTGCCATTTAAGGTGAGTGCCATGTAATTGTTCTTTGTGTTTTTCATTATAGTGGAAAAGGTTCATCATTGTTCGTGAATGTAGGCAATCTTGTCGAACCACGTAAATCTTGTGCATTATGATTGGTTTGTTTATTTCTTGCTTTACGTTCTTGTTTGCATAGTTTTGGTTCATCTTGTGTTTGTGATTGAATCGATCCTCTAAATTACTAACACTTATTAAGAATTTTTGGTTGAATATTACAAAATGTGGTTTTTAATGGAAAACCAGCATGTAGGTTGTGGTAACCGGTCGACTGGTTCCTTAAACTAGTTGTCGTGTGTTTTGCAGTGATTTTTGTGAAAAATGTTATGTGAGTCCATTTAGAACTTCGATACTTGCTAATTCGTGGAATTCTCTTATACATATAACTATATACAAGGTACAAGAGAAGCTAGAGAGGTTTTGAGAAAGAGTTTCTAAAAATTAAAATAAAAGTCTAAGTAAACAAAAAAAATTAACCAAAATTCTAAAAATTAGTAATATATATTTTATAATATATTTATATTATGAAGATGAAATCTTAGTTGCCATATGTCATCATTAAATTGATCTTTCAAATTTTAAAAAAACTCGAGTGCCACATCAACAACACTAAATAAAAAAAATTTCTAAAAAATAAAATATACTTAAAAAAAGTTCCTAAAAATTAAAATACTTCATCAAAACTAAATAAAAGAAAGAGATTCTAAAAATCAAAATACGAGTTTAAGTATAACAAAAAAACTAACTGAAATATTTAAAATTACTAATACATATTTTACAAAAAAAAGTAAAATTTTAATCAGTTCACTAAATTTTCTTAAGAAAATATTTCTTAAAAATAATAAAATTGAAAATAATTTTTAACAAAAAATGTTCGTTTATTGAACGGGCCACATAAGACTAGTTTTAGATAAAAGTCTTAAATAGACCTGACAATGGGTTAGGGTTAGAGTCGACCCTAGGCGGGTTAGCTGGTTGATGGGTTAATATTGATCAACCTTAACCGTGACTCTTTTATTAAATAGGTCAGTTTTTCAAACCCTAACTGCTAGTTTGACATGTTTTATATGAATCGAACCCTTGGGATTTTTATCCGGTTCTGAATTGTTTATTTTTTTAACCTCTTTGAGTAAGGGATTTCTTTTAGGGTTTGTTTTTTGTGGGATATATTATTTTTCTAGATTTTTGTTTTGTTTTAACTAATAATTTTTTAGTATACGACACAAACCGAAACAATCTAAAACATAAAGAAACAATTAGAGTTAGTGAACAAATTGGTATGTGAGCCTCATACTTATCTAATACTATAATGAGGCTCACCCGGATGAACAATGCAGCTCTAGATATTATATTTCAGTGTTCTCTCTCTGGGTTACTTATGAAATGACACAACAAACCCACAGCATGTGCTATGTCTGGTCGTGTGCAATGCATAACATACATAAGACTCCCACTGACACTAGCATATTTAAGTTGATCGAAACACCTTCCAGTGTTCTTTTTTAATTTAACATTTGGATCTACTGGAGTAGAGATTGGTTTTTCTTCCAAATACTTATACTTGTTAAGTATTTTTTCTATGTAATGATTTTGAGTCAAAACATAGTCATTCTCTCTTCTTAGAATTTTAATTCCTAAGATCACATAAGCCTCTCCCAACTCTTTCATGCCAAAACTAGAAACTAGAAACTTTTTAGTTTCTTTTATACAAATTAGATAGATAAGCATATCATCAACATATAAACATATTATTACACATACATCATCATTAGTTTTATAATAAATACATTTGTCAGCATCATTAATTTTAAAACCGACGGATAACACTATCTTGTCAAATTTCTCATGCCACTGCATAGGTGTTTGCTTTAAACCATAAAGTGACTTAACTAACTTATACACCTTACGTTCTTGCCCTGCAAGTATAAAACCTTCAGGTTGTTCCATGTATATTTCTTCTTCCAAATCTCCATTTAAGAATGTTGTTTTTACATCCATTTAATGGATAACTAAATTATGGACCGATGCAAGAGAAATTAAAACTCTAATAAATGAAATCCTAGCTAAAGGTGCATGTGTCAAAGTAGTCAATGCCTTTTTTTTGAGAAAATTCTTTTGCTACAAATCTCGCTTTGAACTTATTAATAGAGCCATTTGCATTCAATTTCTTCTTAAATATCCATTTATAACCTATGGATTTTGTTTCTGGAGGAAGATCAGAAAGAACTCAAGTTTAGCTAGACATGATGGAATTCATTTCATCTTCGATCGCTTCTTTCCAGAAAAGAACGTCACGGGAACTTGTGGCTTCATTGAATGTATATAGTTCATCCTTAACATTCAGAATATATTTTGTATGTTCTTTCACTACATTTCTATCTCCTTCTACAAGGTAGATAAGAAATTCTGGTCCAAAAGATTTATCTATCCTTTGCCTCTTACTTCTTTTAGGTTTAGCTTCTTGAACTGGTTTGGGAACCGGTTCAGGAACAGGTATGTTTAAAGGTTCATTTTTAACTTGGGGTTGGTCTATGTGGATCTCTAATTGTTCTAAATTCCTAGGTTCAGAATTAGATCTAGTTAAGTTTTCAAAGAACTCTATATCCACAGATTCAATAATAGTATTTGATTCAAGATTAAGGAATCTATAACAAACACTATTACTAGAATAACCAATAAACACACATTTGTTTGTTCTATCACCCAATTTAGGTCTTTTGGGTCTATTTTTATTATATACGCAAGACATCCCTAAACCTTGAGATGGCTTAAATTTAGTTTTCAGTTAAACCATAATTCATAAGGAGTAATATTAGATTTCTTTCTAGGAATTCTATTTAGAATATAGCATGCAGATAATATAGCTTATCCCCATAAATTCAATGGTAGGTCCGAACTTTACAACATAGCATTCACCATATTAACCAAAGTTCTATTCTTGCGTTCAACGATTCCATTCTGTTGAGGTGTATAGGTTTCTGTGAACTGATGGATAATACTATTATTTTCACATAACTTTGTGATTTCAGTAGAATTATATTCTCCTCCCCTATCTGATCTTTTAATCTTCTTGTTATATTGATTTTCAACTTCTGCTTTAAAAATTAGGAACTTTTAAAAATCTCATCTTTCGATTTTATAAGATATACATAAGTATATCTCGAAAAATCATCGATGAATGTAATAAAATATTTGTTACCTCCACGACTTAAAGTTTCCTTTAAGTCACATACATCAGTATGTATTAAATCAAGAAGTTCAGAAGATCTCTCAACATATTTAAACGATGGTCTATGGATTTTAGATTGTGTATACGTTTATTAATATTATCGTAAGCACATTTAAGAATTAAACCTAAGTTAGACATGCTCTTTATAGAACCATAATTAACATGTCCTAGCCTACCATGCCATAAAGGAAAAGACTCAACAATATAAGCAGAAGAAATTTTATTGATTAAGTTAAATTGAATCATCTCATTACAAGAATATCTCTTTCCCACGAAAAACCCATTCTTGGATAAGACTAGCTTATCCGATTCATGCACAAGTTTGAAACCTCTCTTATTAAGGAGGTCACCAGAAACTAAGTTCTTAGTCATATCTGAAACATGAAGAATATTTATAAGAGTAAGAGTCTTCCCCGACGTAAACTTGAGATCTACGGTGGTAGTACCAACGACCTTCGTGCAGACATCATTTGTCATTTTCACCTCACATCTATCATTGATTTGATCGTAAGCTTTGCATAACTTTCGATCCTTACATATGTAGATGGTTGCTCCTGTATCCAACCACCAACCAGAGTCATTGCTTACACTATTTACTTCTGACACCGTTGTAATAAGGTTCCTTTCTTCGGTCATGTTTGCTTAGTTTTTCAAGTTCTTCTTCTTGATACGGCAGTCCTTCGCAAAATGACCGAATTTTCTACAGTAGTAGCAATCTCCCTTATTCTTATTTTTATTCTTGTTCTTATTCTTAGAATCCTTTTTAAGCTTGTTATCATTTTTTAGCATAAGATTGGTGTGCTTGGATTTGTTATCCTCAATCATGTTTGTCTTAGAATGATCCTCAGATTTTTTTTCACATTTTCGTGAATCTTCTTCAATATGAAGGTGATACAGTAAGGATTCCAGAGTGTATTTCTTCTCATCATGTTTAAGTTTGTTCTTGTAGCCATTCTATGACTTAAAAAGACATGCAATGATGACTTCAACCAAGAATGCTACAAGGAGAGTAATTTCTGCCACTTTAAGATCACTGACGATGTTAAAAAAACTATGTGTTTAGGCAAGTATAGATTTATCGTTAGTCATCTTAAAACTCATGAAATTACCGATCAAGAATTTCTGGTCAATGTGGTATTTCTCTTATAAAGTAATCCATAACTCTTTCGCAGTCTGGATATGACGATGTGCAATATAAATAGTACTGGATAGTGCGTTGAAAATGTGTCCACGATATAAGAATTCTTCTTCTTTCCTCTTCATTTTCTCCATCTTTAGTTCAGTCGAATCTTCGGGTGTTTCATCTAAAATTGGTTGAAGATTCTCTCCCAGAATATAAGACAGCTTCAGTATTGTTAGAAAGAACATCATCTTCTCTTGCCACCTTGTAAAATCTTCTCCATCAAACCTCTCAAGCCTGGTGAAGTCCTGGTTCATTACTTGAATGGATTGCGATACTGTTCCCTCTATTATTGTAAATGTAGTTTAAAAATTATTGAAAATAATACGGAACAGTAAGAAAAATAAGAACGATTTATAGAACTCCAAGGCACGTAATCGTTATCTTTCAAACTATATTTCACTCCTATAGTGCACCAGAGTTATCTAAAATATGTTCTCAGGATACAATGGAGTCTAACTGTAGTACTATGTAAGTTTGAATGTGCAAGATTCAATCACAACTTCAAGAACACTCTT
Organism: Macleaya cordata; assembly: GCA_002174775.1. NCBI lineage: Eukaryota > Viridiplantae > Streptophyta > Magnoliopsida > Ranunculales > Papaveraceae > Macleaya > Macleaya cordata. The sequence continues at coordinate 119,893 of MVGT01003328.1, read as the reverse complement.
TTTTATCTCTAATAATGCCAAAATACTCTAATTTTACTTTAGTTTGCTTAGAAATTCGAAGTATATATAGAGAATGGCCAAGAAACCATCTATTTATAATCTTAGAAGCACAGTTTCAGAAGAGTTTTTGTGACTTTTCTGAACTGATGCGAGTGGGTATCGATACTAGTATGATCTGATCACACCCTTCAGCAAGTATCGATACTGACCATGCCTGTCGACTTCTCCTAGGCTAGTGTATTGATGCTAACAGTGACACCATCTCATTTTTGGAAACGATTAAGGCTCCAATCGCTCCTAGCGATGATGCGCACGTGCAAAGTGCACCACTAACCCCCAATGTGCCCTAAACGCCCAATCGCACTTTTGCACTAGTGCGTGTGCGGTGATGCTTTGCACCACCTTATCAATTCCAATAAGGACCCAACACTTAAAAGATAACTCTAATACGTGTAGTCACTTATAAACCTCAACATTCCGTTTCTCCCAAGCAATGCGGGACTAAACCAAAAGCTATTTTGAAAATTTTACAACAAAAACTGTGCTTTTGTAGGTTGCACGATGAAAGAACAGAGCAAAAAAAATGTAACTATCATTCTTAAATGGCTCGTGATATCTACCGCATAGGCAACCGATAAGGGCCACTTAATTTTAGGATCAACTATGGTCAATAATAATTGACTGAATTTTGTGTGTGTTTTAATAATGGCTATCATCCTTTGGTCAAATAATAAAAAAATCTAATTTTTTTGATTGTTTAAGTCTTTCCTTTCCACTCCCACTAATCTATCGAATTTTGCTCGGCATCACAACTCCAAGCATATTCAACATTATAAATATTAAATTTCACTATTTGGGAGTCTTATATGAAATAAACTCTACTATTAATTGACAAAAATTTTAACAAAATAAGTTTGATGTTGGTTTTTTTAGCCTTTTTTTCCCTTAAAATAGGCCTCATTACCTTTCTAGATAATTTTTATTGTTTAATTATTTTGTTATTTGAAAAATCAGAGTCTCATGTATAAATTTAAAGAGTAATGCTAGAAGTACTCCAAGGATGACTCTCAGGATGACTTCCAGAATGAGATGGCAAGATATGCTTGTCTAAAGTTGCTTTTTACTTTTTCAAGTTTGAAGCAGATCTTGCCATCTCATCATAGAGTCATCCTAGGAGTCATCCCGAGAGTACTTCTAGCATTATTCAAATTTAAAAGCTACAAAAAAAGAAAGAAAGAAGAACTATGAACTAGTTGGTAAAAGCTCTCTCTTTAAATTTGTAGGTCCTAGTGTTCCACTCTCTTTGCAGACATACGAAGTTATTCCCTAACTCAACGTAAGTAAAAAAGGGAGATCGTCCAATACATCCATTATGACTTTTATTCAATCTGTTTAGTCCACCAAATTGTATATGAGTCTATTTAGTCCAAAAATAAAATTTAGACAGATCTGTCTTTTAACTAATTAGTTATGGAAATCAAAATTTGACCGAATAAGAAACTCTGTTTCTCTCTCTACATTAATAAGCTTTGCTGCTTTCGATCTTCACTTGTTTCTTTTGCTTCGATTGATCGATCACTCACCAGTCAACAAAAGATCTTGATGATGATGAGAGAGAAAGAGAGACATATAGTTTCTACCATCACCATCGAGAGAAAGAGATCGGGATAGAAGAGAGGAAATATAAGAGATAGAGAGAAGATAATAAGAGAGAATGGAGAAAGATCTGATTAAGAAAAAAAAGAGAAAGGGAAAAGAAAGAAAAGAAGGAAAAAAGGAAAAGAGAGGATAAAAAGAGAAGAGAGGGACATGAGACAGAGAGAGAGAGAAAAGAAAGGAAGGAGAAAGAAGAGGAAAAAGAACAGAAAGAGATAGAAGAGAGAAGAAAGAAAAATTCAACATGGATCTATGCAAAAACGTTTTTGCATGAATAAATTTCGTGATTTTTTTTTTCAAAAACCATTATTAACTGGTCTAGTCTCAAAGATCTCAAAAAGTGCTTTCCAAATATATGAATTTTATCAAAATCTAAATTTTAGTTGAAGAGATATAACATTTTAAAGTTTAAAACAAAAATGATAACATAAAATTGGTTAAAAACCCCATAGAGAAAAAATAATTAGTGTTTAGTATTTGATATTTTTAAAATACACAAAAGATTTCGTGATTATTTTAAAAAATAGTTGTTAGTCTTTTAAACTTTTTAAAATATTGATTTAGTCCATCGTAAACCATTTTCTATAAGTTAAATTTCCTTTATTACCCTTTTGTAACTGTCTCAACACTTCTGAAACAGTTTAAAAAATTAATATAATAACTATAAATTCCTTATTTTTAGGAATTCTAATTATTCTTATCTTCTTCATAATTATGGATAAGTTATTACAAATTTTTATACTGATTTACACGCATATGATTATTACCCACGTGAAATGAATCTCAGTCCCTAGTTTTAATATTTTTTGAATTTCGATGACATCCGAAGCGTCCATCTAGTTTTATATAATTTTACAAAATTAATAAAAATTAAAAATTGTAGTAAAAGAATATTTTGTTCGGTTAAGAGAATATGAGAGAAAAAATAGGAATTGTAGTAGAGAATATTTAGTTTGGTTACAAAATAAGGGTATTATTGTCACTTACAATACAAATGTTTGACTAACTACCATTTAGGATGAAACACATATTTTAAAATTGTCAAATACTAAACACTAATTAATTACTATATAATGGTCTAAACTCCAATTTTTTGAAAAGATAACTACATTTCTTTCTCGTACAAGATTTAGAAAAGTTTAAAAAGAACGAATTCAAAAAGCTTAAAAAAATGTATTTCAGTCTTATTAAAAATCTTGTGTACTAAATGGATTAAAAAAGTTATATATTGGATATTTTGGCCATTATTTTAAAAAAATATTAGAAGATCCAAAAGTGCTGGCCAAACGTCATCTGATTTGTAAGTCTATAAAGGTGCCACGTGCATACTTTAGAGGTCACGGCTGATGCCGATCTAACGCGGTTACGCGGCTAAGCATACTTAAACTACGAAATTTACGCGGGTACCGTGTGGGATCCGCGTCCAGTACGGTTGTGCCCGCGTTCTCTCAGTTTATGTTTGTCACTTTCGGACATAAAGAAACGCCCTTTTATTAAGGTTTTGTAAGATGTCGACGTGAAATCTTACTCGGTAGTCCGTACTTCACTTTTCCCTTTTTTTTTATTTTTTTTATTTTTTAAACACTTAATGAGTAACACAACTAAAAATCAATTTAAAATGGATGGCTTAATACTTCAATGAACTTTTGATGATTAGGTTAAAAGTTTCTAAAACTAAAAATGACTGATTATTTACAAAGGTGATGATATATAATGAAATTAAAAGATCATCCTTGTAAGATTAATTAAAAAGAAAATAGCCCTAGGTCATCACTGTGTATGCGACAAAATGATGTAAGTTACATGTAAGAATAATTGGACATGAGATATGTGAAAAGAACAACAAGTTGAATATATGTGTTAGTTAATTTAGTTGGTAACACTTCAGACTAGGATTCCATTCACGTTAGAATCGAGTTACTGATCTTGTAAAAATAAGATCCATAAAATCTCAATACACGAAAGAGGATGATCTAAATTATAATTCTCAGTAAGAATTTTCTCCTCATAATGTAGATCATCTTTTTCGAAAATCAATCTATTCTAAGGCTTCAAACCGTTAAAAATCAATCTCTTGAAAATTGTCAAATTCTAGATCTTTTTTTCATCATTGATTTTCAAACAAATTTTTATAGGGTTAGAAGTTTAGAATAAACTGATTGTTTAGTGAAAATGATCTACATGCATGGTGAGGAGAACATTAACACCGAAATCAACTTTTGGATCCTCTCTATTTAACTCCACCTCTGATTGCTATAGATTGTCCATACACCTTTAAAGAACTAAGAGGGAAAAGAAAGCCCGAGGGTTAGAACATTGGGAAAAGGCCCTACTTTCAGAACATTGGAAAAAACACATGGTTATGTTATAGAGGCTAGTAAGCTGTCCAACTACCCCGCGGGGCCAGTGCCACATTGTAAAATTTTAGATTGGGAGAAATTTGAAATAAAAATAAATAAAATAAAGATTAAATGAGACGAGAGATTTAACGTAGTTCCGTCTGATCTTCGACCTACATATAATTGATCACCAATAATTTTAGAATACTGGGATACATTAGTTTACATGATCATATTTATTTATAGTGTGAAATTACTTGCTTCCTAAGTATTCTAATCCTATTACGAAACTTATATCTGATATAAAATTTTAATAATAGAAAATAATAAAATTAAGAAACTAGATAAACAAAATATATTTCTTAAATATACACAAGATCTTGATCATCACAATCCTAAGAATCTTCATTTGATTTTAATCTTGTCTCTATCTCGATCCATTTAACCGTTGGATCTCACTCTCATCCATCTAACAGTAGGATCACACTATTCCTGTAATACACATTATCAATTGGAAGCTGCATTTCTAGTGGTAGCGCGCAACACCAAACTTGTATGATATCCAGGGCATATGAGGGTAGCCATTGTGGCATAGAGAGGGGTCCATGGAAAAGATGTAAAAACCCCACATCTACAATTTAAAAACATAATGGTACCTGATTTCATTTTATTTTCAAATGCACGCGCAGAGGTGACTTACAGTTACACTCACAAGTCACAACCCCACGACACAGATTATTTAAATTTTTTTTAAAAAAATGACAAAGATTATTTAAAATGAGTTGTGCTACCCCACAATGCAGCAAAGGGTGAAAAATCATGTGCACTGTATTTTAAAAATATTTAGTGAGGATATTCTTTTCACCATGTTGACCATCCTTACAAAAAAAAATTAGCATATTTTAAAACTTTTATGTCTCATAATTTGATCATTTCATTTCTAAACTAGCGCTGACAAGACTCTCATAGTTACATTTTTTAACTGGTCGATCAATAATTGACTTTAAACTAGATATTTTAAATTTTTAAAAACAAAAGATCATTATAATATCTAAAACTCAAAAAGTCATGCTATCCCACGCTGATACATGGGGTGAAAATAGTGTGTTGCATGTCTTAAGTGGAAAGATTTAATCATTTTTAATCTACTATGTCAAAAAGCTTAATACATAAAAAAAAGTTTAAGTTGATTTATAGAATAAGAATAACAATCCCCAAAGTAATTTATGAGATCCGCTTGAACTGTGAGATTTACTTTAAGATCTATAAAGAAGGTTGATTATTCACATTAACTTTTTCCTGTCTATATAAAAAGTAAATAAAGCGACAAAAAAATATAACTAATATTTTCAAATTCATATACTTTTTTTTGTCTATATAAAAAGTAAATAAAGCAACAAAAAATATAACTAACACTCTCAAATTCATATACTAGACCTCTTGATTGGTGCAATCTACACCTAAGATACATTGGTTTTGGGTGAAGCATATCTAATACCTAATTGTCAACTTTTTGAAGGGGTAAGATTCTTTACGTCACCTATGATTTTTTGGGGTTTTAAAAAAAAAGTTGCTGTAAAAAAAAATCATTATGATTTTAGTCCCTCTTTTATAAATTTAGTCCCTACTTTTGGACATAAAAGTCATGAAAGTAAAGACTAAATTTATAAAACAAGGATTAAAATCGTAATAACTTTTTTTTACATTTTCCAGATTTTTTTTTTATTAAATCTTTTTCGTGATTATTATTAATAAAGAAATGTTATTGGGACCAGCCCAATTAATTTGTCCATTTAGACAAATTTAGGTGACACCTTCAATCCACCTTTCATTGTACAAAATAGTTAATTGGGTGGACCCTACAAATACACAATCAATAGTGGATTGTGGGTGCCACCTCATGCCGGTCCCAAAATCATTTCTCTTGTTAATAAATTTTCCTATCCTAAAGTGGAAGTTCTAAAAAATACCTAATTATCAACTAACTCAACTAATTACTCAATTTAGAAATCACGTGACTTACACGTGACCCTCTCCCTCTCAAGTCAAAGATGAATGTACTCCCAAAAATTAATACGTGGTACCAAAACCGGGAATATGGGAATTGGAAATTTAAAATTCAGAGAAAGATATTATATATAAAAATAACTGATTCTATTTAAAGCATTCAATTTTGATGATTCCCAATCCCTTAACAATTTCATTCATTCAGCATCAGCTGACAAACACCCCTCCCTCTCCCTCTCATCACAATCTCATCCACACACCCATAGCACCCAGTTTCCTCAATTCCTCCTCCTCCTCCTCCTCCTCCTCCTCCAACAACAACAACCTTTCAACTTCAAAACTTCAAATATCCCAACCATAATAAGATGAACTAACAACATTTCTCTCTCTTCTTCTTTCTCTCTCTAAAACAACCAAAAATGGCGGAGAAATCTAGATCACTCTTTATTTTATTGTTGACACTCTTTCTACTTGCCGGCCAAATCCAGAGTCGATTTATCACAAAGATCTCTTCTTCTTCTTCTTCATCTGATTTGGTTTCAGATGGGATTGATAATGGTGGAAAACAAGATTCGTTTCTCCGGCTTAACTCTCTGGTTTCTTCAACTGAGACTTGTGAACAGACTTATGGTTTTTTGCCTTGTACAACTACTGTATTTGGTAATCTCTTCCTTATTGTTGCGTACGGTTACCTAATGTTCCTTGCTGCAAGTTTTCTCTCAAATGGAAGTGAACTTCTGTTAGAGATTTTAGGTCCTGGTATTATTGGCGGTCTGTTTCTTCCAGTTCTTGGTGCTCTTCCGGATGCTATGCTTATTCTAGGTATTTATTTATTTATTGATTTGATTGGTTACAATCTGGAATTGATGATGACCCTTGAAAGTTTTCCATTTTTTTGAATGAGTGGATTCATGGGTTGTGTTCGATGAATACAATTTTTGAATACCTTTTTTGTCAGTGATGTCTGGAAGATTGAGTTCTAGGTTTGGTTTTTGCTGTTAGATTGTTTATTTGAGTAGTGCTCTGTTTTGTTCATAATAGTTCATATTTGGAACATTTTGATTCATTTTTGTACCTCAAAGTTCTATTATTTTTAATCTGTTGTCGATTCTAGGGTTTTTAAGCAAATGTGAACTTTTAAGCATTACAACCACTTTCCAACATCCACCAAGTCATTAGATCTATCCTTTGGGTTACAGGAAATGAGAATCACAAGATAATACAAATTATACTGCTGTGGTTACATGGTTATTAAATATTAATTGAATTTACCTGCAATGTGGTATTTTTAAGGTTTCACTTACTAGATAACTCTTTGCAAAATCATATACAATTCTAACCCATTATTTATCATCTATATCTCTATCTCTATTTCTAGCTCAGTTTGCAGGTGTAGTATTCAATCTCCTTAATTACGCCTCGTTCTCATACGTAGTGGAAGAGATTTTCTACCAATCCCTTCCTTTGATCTCACTTATAATTTTTAAATGTATTTTCTTATCTAGGGTTTTGTCTCGTCAAACATTGAGAACATGGGTAAAATCGATTTTACTACTTATTTATGGTATAAAATCATAATAACTATTAATTAGCCTTTGTGTTCAATTTAAGTACCGTGTTGTTCAGCAATCACTTGGTTGACTGACCTATGGCATGACCCATAGCTCATGCAACTTTCATTGAAGTCTCAAGTGGATTCCTTGCCTATAGACCATCTCTTTCCCCGAATTTCTGATTATCAACTCTGTATTGCTTTTCTGTTAATTCATATGTCGAAACAGCATAATGTTTTCCATACTTTAAGTCACACATAACCTTCACAGACTCATGGTAAGCTTTACATGTTTCATGTGTGCTATTCTATAGTTAATTTCATGAACTTATCAAAAACAAAAAAATAAAAAAATAGTGAATTTCATGAAGGAAAAGTAAAACTCTGGATTCAAATCTTATCATAAACTGAATAATTTATATATATATATATTCTGATATATTTTTTGTGTTTCTACAGTATCTGGACTTTCTGGAAGCAAAGAAACTGCTCAATCTCAGGTCTTGGTGGGAATGGGTTTGTTAGCTGGGTCCACTGTCATGCTTCTCACAGTACTGTGGGGATCTTGTGTTGTTGTTGGCAAGTGCGACCTTGTGGATTCAAGAGCAAAAGATTTACAAAATACGAAAGGATTAAGCTTAACAGGTAGGCTATTTATTGTTATATTCTGAAAATAATCTATATTCACATTTTGAAATACATAGCCATCGATATAAGAACTTTCTTATGGGTGTGTGTATACAATTCTATATCCATATGAATTTGAGAGATCTTCCAGCACATGTTTTTTTTATTTGATTGCTCTACCAGCTCAATTGGGAGTTCAAGTTTTTCATGCTCTGCATTCTTGAATAGACCTTAAGCTGGCTTGCATTTCTATATGTACTATATTAATAAATTTAAGTATAAAGCTTTCAATTGACTGTTACTTTGGAAGACCTGACATGAAAATTGGAAATTGTTTGATGTTCAGTTGAAGTCTGATTTTAGAGGTAGTTGGAACTCTTGGTAAAAATGCAATAGAGTGATTAGTGGAGTGTAATGGGAATTACTACAATAATTTTCTTATTCTCAATGTCTATCTTATTCACAAGTTTTCTATTTCTGCAGGTTCGGGTGTCAGTACTGACATTTGGACTAGCTATGCTGCGAGGATCATGATTATATCTATAATCCCATTTGTTATTGTCCAACTACCACAAATCTTGCATACATCTTCTGGAAAACGCTTGGCAGTCTTGATTGCGCTAATTGTTGCCGTTTCATTGTTAATCTCATATTGTCTTTTTCAGGTATTTATCGTACCTTCCTATGCGACTAATTACTAAGTACTTACTAGCAACCCCTTTCTGTAACAAGAAAATAACATTAAAGAAAAAACATAATTTACTATTCTCGAGAGAATATAATAATACAACCTATTCCCTGCTTTAGGAACTGTATTTATGCTTTTAGATCATGCTTGAGTGCATTTTTGTATGTGTGCTAGCTTGATTAAGAGTCAACCACTAATTGGTTGAACAGAGAAAACAGTGCAAGGTACACGAAAAGCTAGTTCAGTGTGCTCACACCGCTCTTCATCCAAACAGATGTCAAAGACCATAAAATGGGTCAGGTCTAAGTGTCTAACTGGCAAGAATTAACTCTGCATCACATAACCCCCTTGGCTGATTATCTTGATGAATCATGTATGCATGTATATTATGTTTATGTGGATGAAAACTGGCTTGAAGCCTTGAACCAGTAAAACTGGGGCCATATAAATCCAACTTAACTGATCCTAAAGGCATAGGTCTCAACATGATTAATGACCAGGTCCTAAGGACCTGACATGGACTGGCTGGACTGAAACTGAATCAGGTCTCATCTGGCATATTGGTAAAATCTTTACCATTTACGTTTCTCAGATAACACTCTCAACATGCATTATTAACCGGTCATCTGAAATTTGAACTTTAACCTCTACATAAGATGCACATGAGCAATATATTGAAATTCATGTCTTGCAAAATGTGGTAAAACTGAGGCTATATAGGTCTAAAATATGTTAGTTACTTTATCTTGAAGAATGCTGGAGGCGGAAGGTCTGTATGATATTCCAAGTCACCAACGAGCGTGGAGATCCATACGCTTTTTGAATAATATCAATTAATACCATAAACTCGGACAGTTGGCATGTGAAAGCCTACTTAGCAATGACAATCTCTTCTCTCAGAGTTTGCTCTGTTAATGGAGTCGTGCTCATGTGTTTGACAGTTGTTCGAAGTTTAATGCACACCAACCCCACAAAACCAGTATTTAGGCACGACCTTACGCTTTCTTTCATGTCTTGGAGATATACTTTTTATTTGGTTATGAGCACTTCATGTATTGAAAGAAATATATTTTTAAAAAACTTCAATTCATATTTGGTAAACAATATAGAAAGAATGTATTTAGATAAACTGATATCCTATAAGATGAATAACACAGTATGTAAGTAAAATCTGGTCTAGTTGAAAAGGTGTGCATGCATGTATCTTAAATGAGATATCGCAGATTCGCAGGGTATCCGGCACAGAAAATATTTAGTAACGACCTGTCCATGCTACATAAGTGGAAACCGACGAAGAGCAAAGTCAAATAATGTCTAAGGCTATGTCCGGCCCAATTCTTGCTTATTCTCTTAGCCCTTAAGTTTACATAGTTTTTAGCAATCCTATTTCTATCTTACAATCATTTAGTAAGTTGGGACTGTGACTTTAGGTACTTTATAGTATTCATTTTGGTTTGTCTCCTTATTGATGCAGATTTTTCAGCCTTGGATTCAAGAGAGAAAAATGGCATATGCAAAGCACAAACATGTAATAGCAGGAATTTTAAAACATATGCATGGATTGGAAAGACTCCTCACAGATGATGGTGAACCTAATGAAGATGTTATAAGAAAGTTCGTATTAGTTATACGACTTTTTTTTTTTTCATTTAATTAGATAGTTTTTTTTAATTACTCTTAATCTTGAATTAATTACAGGTTATTTTCAACAATTGATCAGAACTCGGATGAATATCTTTCGGCTTCAGAACTAAGAGCACTGGTCATAGGAATCCGTTTCGAAGAGATAGATTTCGACAAGGATGATGCTGTTCAAAAATTACTTAGAGATTTTGATACGTCAGGTGATTCTCAAGTTGATGAGAAGGAGTTCATCGAGGGAATCTCAAAATGGCTTAAAGAGGCTAGGCGTTCTGTAAATTCTGCTAGTAATTCTGCTCCACACGCATCAAATTTTGTTACTGATTTTCATAGGGTAAGTTGTCCTTTCAGCCTCTCTCCTGTCCTAGTTGTTCCTGTAGTTTTATGACACCTTTAAAATGCATATACAGCAAACCAAGAAAGAACATGATCTGCTGGGTAATCAGAGTGATGAAGCCGAAGGGAGTGTTGAAAATCCCAAGTATACTTCCTTCAAAGCTGTGTTGATGTTGCTTCTAGGAACTGCTATTGCCGCTGCATTTGCAGATCCCCTTGTGGATGCTGTTGACAATTTCTCCACGGCTACAAGTATACCTTCTTTCTTCATCTCCTTTATAGCCTTGCCTTTGGCCACTAACTCCAGTGAGGCAGTGTCAGCACTTATTTTTTCCAGCCGGAAGAAGCAACGAACTGCTTCTCTGACATTTTCCGAGGTTTGTTTCTCCCTGTCTTCACATATTTTTTACGTACCAAATGTACAATGGATGAAGCAAATAATGAACAATGTTGTATTGAAGATTTTGGACTCTCATATCCTTGTGGTCGTTTCTCTCTGGTCTCATAAAAGTTAAGAATCTAGAATATTGAATGCCCCTTTATGCTGGAAGGAGTGAGGAAATAGGGTGGTAAATGCCAGCCAACCAGACCAAAAAATTGAGAAATATCAATATAATGTGGAGTAACTAGTGATTTAGTTAGAATGTGTATAATCTAGGTGAATCATTGGTTACTATCACCTCAAATTGCTTTAAGTTTTGGAGATAAGTATATCATTTCTAGCTTCTTAGAGTTCATCAAGATTACTCTGATCTTTATAATCATATAAAGTTCTGATCCTATATAGCCCAACACTTTCATGCCTCAACAGGAGGATCTTATGACCAGATTAGCAAAACATTTTATGCAGATCACGGAGTATAAATCTTGGAAATGCTTCTTTTTTTTTTTTTTTTTCCTGGGCGGAAAATGTCTCAGATTTTCCTCTAGGACTCACTATTTGGATTAATCAATTTCCAATATCCAGACTCAAGTAAAGGTTAGGTCTTAGGGGCTACAAAATATCTCGGGACACAGATTTTTGCAACTCTAATGCCTTCCCAAAGGACAGTTCTAGGATTGTAGTGTTTACCAGGTACTGGAACTTGTAGAACCATGCATATAACAGGGTTTGGGGATGATTTATGCAGGAGATTGATGTCAGTGGATTTATATTTCTTGTATGCATCACTTTTGCAATATTCCTAGATTTCATAGGTAAAGAACAAAATGACATTGTAGGATTTGCAGTTTACTGTTGAGAATTGACAACAATCTTAGATGCATATAGTTAAAACCTTGCCAATCTCTAACAGGAGTCTATGAAAGATTTGTACACAGAGCTGACATCATTGGCCTAATTTTTGTATTATTTATTTTTATAAGCATGGATTTGCAGTTGATTATCATCTATCAACATAATCTTAGATATCCCATGGGGACTTCAACATGGGAGTGTATTATAATGAGACTCTAACATCTGGAAATTTTATTTGGTACAGATATATGGTGCAGTGACCATGAACAACATCCTTTGTCTGTCGGTCTTCTTAGCGCTTGTTTATGCCAGGCACCTGACGTGGGACTTCTCCGCAGAAGTGCTGGTAATTCTTATTGTTTGTGTTGTGATGGGTCTCTTTGGAAGTTTCCGCACTACTTTCCCTCTTTGGACGTGTTCAATTGCATTTTTGCTCTACCCATTCTCCCTGGCACTGGTTTATGTTCTTGACTATGTTTTCGGGTGGTCATAGATTGATCCCCGGCCATCATCATCAGTTAGTAACTTTTATAGTTCATATTTTTGGGTGATGGTTAAAAAATCCGAATAATCCAAGTTTCCTCTAGTTTTTTTTTTTTTTTGGAATGTTTCTTGTATATCTTTTTGGAGTTCATATGTGCCTAAAATGTTGCCCCTTCTTAGAGAATACTTCTTTTGATATGATCAACAGTTTCTACACCTTTCGTATGCATGTGTATTATGAATTTTTTTCCTTCCAAAAGAGGAAAATTGAATTAAAGAAACAATTGATATAATTGTTTTTGCCACTGAAATTTCATACAGCTTCTTACTAGATCAACCCAACAACTGTTGGTTTCAAACCGCCATGCAACCGACAATACCAAGTGTCTTGTCAGTTATGTAGGGCCACAATATAATTATAAAATAGTTTGTTGATTATTTTACAACCGACATACTATGTAATGAAGTGGTTATGAGAAAAAATATTCAATATTAGGTTGTGCTTTCACTTCTCCGCTTGACAACAAAGAATTTTTAAATTTAACCTAATTTGTAGACTATTAGTATGTTTAGCATTAAGTTTATGTTACTGATCCGGCTAAATTTAAAAAACTAATATTAGCTGAGTAAGAAGTTAAAGTGTTGGTGGAATTGATGTTAAATCCAAATTCCATGTTTTAAATAAATTTTGTACTATCAATTCATTCAATTTTAAGTTACCTACAAATAAATGGGCCAAAAATTATGTTGATTTACTAAAAAATTGTGTGAATTTATCCACAGTCGTACAGTGGTGTTAACAGTTCCGCTTCTCAATAGTCACATCGAAAATTGATAACGGGTTCTGGTTGTGGTCTAATTTTGGCTCAGGTGTTTAGTTATTTTATATTTTATAAAAGCATGTCATAAATATTTTTTAAGGATAAGTAAGAAAGTATACAAATACAAATCGTTTTGATTCCTATACCAAGCCGTTTAAGATCAGTTTCGGTTCCAGGTACAAAAATATTAGAATCTGGCTAATTTGTTCTAGTTCCAATCCAAGTAATCACAGCTCGAAATAAAAGATGGGACACTTGAACGTCCAATTAAAAAATATCTCAAGCTTCAGAGAACTTTTTAGAGTCCAACTACAGAGTGACGTTCTCCAACAAAAACTAGAGTGGGAGCTATAAGTTCTAGAGTGGGAGCGAGGTTTTGAAGTAGAAGCACCACCTTGGTTTTGTTTACTTAGGTTCCAATCATGTACTAGGGATACCCGACGTGCCCCCCCCCCCAGAAGG
>MVGT01003328.1:83231-98482 GCA_002174775.1 Macleaya cordata | reverse complement strand
ACCATTTTACTGAAGTATGTACAGTTAAGTACGAAAAATATTTTCAACAGAATTTATTTTTGTTTTTAAATTTACTTTGATTACTAAATTGTAATTAATGTTGACAAAAATTGACTGGTTTATCTTTTAAAAAGAGAAAGTAAGCAATTTTATTCATTTCTTTAAATTACACTTCATTTACACTCTTCACGCCTCGCCTTCCGGACTCATTGAATCAGGTTGGATTTTAGAGTTCCGAAAATCGGGGTGTGACAACATGCACATGCAGAGTTTGGGACATCATAGGACTACAATGTGTACATGCATTTGCTGTGATCGATCCATCTAGGAGACCTTTGGTTGAGTAAGTATACAATAATTACCTAACCTACTTTGGTGTAATATTTGTTAGTTAAATGAGAACCAAAACTTGTTAATTAAATCAACAAAACATAATAGTTGCACAAAACCCTACTATCGCCAATTAAATTCTATAAAGTTTGTGGGTTACCTTCAAGTTAGTGCTGAAATCAGTAGCTTCTCTCAACAGTTATTAAACCTGCAATTCGAATAGCAAAGTAGAATAGATGAAGAACACCGAGGCACGAGAATCTCGTTGCCCTTAAGACCAAATACGCCCTCTACTTATATGCTAATAGGTCTCTTAGCGATGGCCTCCAGGATACAACGGTGGTTTCGCTTGAGAGGTAGCACTCTAAACAAGTGAGAGAGAGCGAATTGACAGCGTGACTCAACTGAATTTAAGAAAAAGTTGAAAAACAAATAAAACAGTCTAAAACAGAAAGAAAAGTAGTTCTTCTTTTCTTTTCTGGTTTCTAAACAATTTGATCCATATCATTTCCACTTATCATTTTATAGTTTAATCCACCATAAAATGGTTTTTGAGTTCTCTCTTTTTGTTTTTTTTAAATTAAAAAAAATAGAAGAAACCAATGACTATTATACAATAAATTTAAAGTTGATTTTATTGTTTAACAGAACACAAAAACACAAAATACAAGTACTTTTTAAATGGAAAAAAGGTAAAAACAAACTAAAAATGGATATCGGGTACCCGTAGATCCTAGCGGTTCCGGATCCATTAAGATTTGATCCAAAATGACTTGGCGTGGCTTGCAAGTGACTAAAATAATTGACTTCTTTCTTATATACACGATAAAAAAAATACACATCTGTGACTATTTCAAAGATATTGTGACTTCTTAAGTTCTTACATACATGATACAAAAAATACATATATGTGACTAAAACACAATATATAGAGATTAATACTGTCGTCAATAGATGTAAACATTAAGTGCCATAAATAAAGCAGAGAATAATACTGTAATCGTCGTATAGAAACAAAAGAAACCATCAATTTTTAAACACTCAAGAGAATCATCAACCACCATTAAAATATAGTATTTAAAGTTTTGAACGCTTCCGGATGAGCTTTCAGTTAAACGAGCACTGGAGATTCGTATGCGGTCGCGTCCTCTACATGACCTCGTAGATTAGTCGAGGTGCGCGCAAGTTAGCCCAGACACCAAAGATATTAAAAATAAAAAAAAAATAACATTAGGCATCAATGTTTACCCATCTTCTTGACCTACACCAAAACAAATAAACCAAAAAAAAAAAATAATAAACCAAAAAAATTGTTTTTCTTTATCTTTAATAAAAATTTACCCTTCCACCCCCTAGGGTTTAGGGTTTAGGCAAAAAAAAAACTATTAAACCAAAATTGCTGCTCGCTGGGTTCAAACACGCGCATTTACATCATGAATTTCAAGAGTGGGGAAATATAAGGCACCATACTGAAAAACCCAACCTTTTATATGCAATTAATTTTTTGACACCCACAAATGGTGGGAAGGGCTTGAAGGCAAGAAAACTTTATTACTCTAAACATATTAGTTTAGGATTTTGTAGGGAACATGATAAGTTTAAAAGTTGTGTTTTGTTTAGCTTCTTAATGTTGTCCAAATAGACTAATATTTTTTTTTTTATAATATATATGTATGTTATTTATACCATTTGGATCATATCTAAAAAAAATAGCTTAATTCGCGATATCTACAACCACGAACACTTAATCTCGACTTTAATACAGTGTGAACGAATGACTAACATTTAAAGTGATTTGTTTGGAAGGTTAGATATCTTTGATTAAGCTGATTTTTGGTGGACATCTTATAAATAATGAAAATATTATATTTACAAAAAATCAGTTGACTTGAGGATCTCTACTTTGCAAAATTATTCCTTCGAAAATGACCTTATCGTGTGCCCTTAGGGCACACTAACAGGATCCATTTATGATCTCTAACTCGTCATAATAAGTTTATGACGTGGTAGGAACCTCATGCATCCCTTTTGTATATTGGCTTCTATGCTCCTGTGAAGATTATTCAAGGTCTGATTTTGATGAAGATGTTGTCTTGATCACCATATAGATCCTCTTTGAAAATCAACACATTTTAAAACTTATAACCTAATCATCCCATGGTTAAAAATCAATAATGATTGATCTATTCATTTTACTATTGATTGCAATTGATAGATGATGGGGATATAAATCCCCTCAACCCAGTGTACATTTATTGTATGAATATAAAGTAGAGTGATTCTACCTTAATATTATAAAAATTATGGTCTCGTCCTTTCTTGACTTAAGGGCATATGGATGTGCTTCCATCTGTCTCACACGCGTACATACAAACATAATAAGAGAATAAGAGAAAACTTCTTGAATGTGGCCAACATGCACCACTGGGCCAATACTATTGTTGGTTTATTAAGGAAACTATCAATTTTTTACATCCCATTAGAGACTTGATCAAAACTCAAAACCCTAGACAGCTACAGATCCTAGCTAGCTACTAACAAGAAAAATAAAGTGATATATATATCCCAAAATATCTAGATACCAAATTACCAAGAAAGCACCTATGTTATCATTGAATCCAGAATTTAAAGGTAGCATAGAACAGATAAATTTTTTCTTCTAACCTCTATTAATTAATTAATTAATTAATACTGATTCCCATCTACTACTCCTATTAACGAGTCCTCTAACCCGACCCAAATATCATACCCGATCCACCAACCTTCAACAATTGCACCGTGCCATCTTGATATGTCGTATATATATATAGCCTAACTAATCACCGATGAATCGGACAGTTGAGCAGCCGCAGCAGCATGCAAGTACAATACTACTCAGAATTAATTACCGGACTTGAACTGGGCTCGAGCCTCAACCTCGGTGCGACAAAGCGGGCACGTAGGGTGAGACATCAACCACATGATATCTCTATACAAGTAGCATTGAAGGTATATATATATGGTTACAATTAGGTAAAACTCTAGCTATCTCTCCCTCTTCTAAGTTCCCCAAACAAATATTAGCACACTCAATTACGCCGCCACCCCATGCCGAACGTCGTTCTCGTTGGTTTTTCCTAACGTGGGTGGCTGAGCCGAGTGTATGTAGTACCCGGCTGTGACACTGAGTTGGATTGTGGTTTAACGACGTCGAGCTTGTCGCCATTTACGAACACACTTGTAGAGACGAATTATGAGGATTACCATTACAAGAATGAGTAATTCAATCAAGGCCGTGAGCAAGATGGCGTTATTAATTATTTTGAAATGAACGTCGTTTCTCAGGTGATTACTCATGGTGGTCAGGTGGTGGTATAGTAGTGGCTTTTTATTGTGAAGGATCAAACTGTATTTCTTTCTCTGCAGCTCCCTTTTTCTATCGACCTTAATTAATTGGAAAATTTTTCTTTATCAGTCAATTAATTTGTTCCATGCATAATGTTAGATTTATTCGAGTAAAATATTGACTTTATAGTGGGACCATTTTGATCATTAAATGGTAACATTTACAAAGTTATACACATGATCGCTGGAGACCTACCATGAAAACGAAGTCTTTGAATTGGTTTGCTGTACCTAAAAAAAATCGACAACTTCTATTATTATTATTATTATTATTATTATTATTATTATTATTATTATTATTATTATTATTATTATTATTATTATTATTATTATTATTATTATTATTATTATTATTATTATTATTATTATTATTAATATTAATATTATTATTATTATTATTATTATTATTATTATTATTATTATTATTATCATCTGAAAAAAAGTGTTTTTTAAACTTACCCCTCAACAATTTTCAACAATTTTCCCTCAGTTTTAATTAAAATTGAACATGCAGATGAATTGGGAAACACATGATTAGGGTCCATTATGTGGAGAGGACCCTTATATTTAGAGTCATAGTTATTACATTTTTTTTTTGTTCACCTCTTGAATCGTGGGAAATTGACATGTAATCTAAAGTGGTATTGATTGCAAGGAAATATATGCTTATTTTCCTTAATTTGGGGTAAGTATATTCCTTAGGGGTGCAAAGAAAGGAGACCAAATCCTCTGGCCCTCTATGTTTGTTTATTGATTTTGCTTTGTGGGGCCCATATTGAGAAGATTTAATGGCTGATATTTGGTGCGAATGTTCTCCTAATAACTGTTTAGAATTTCAGTTCTTACAAAAAACCAGCACATTCTAAAACTCTTAAAACTATCAACAATCGATTGTAAAATCAACTATTGGAAAGTTATTTTTATTTTAAGTAATGGTAGGTTGTTTATTCAATCAACTTTCAAAGGAGCTAGAAGTTTTATAGGGTGTTTGGCAACCACAAGTCAAAATGTTTATGTTTCTTGTAGAAGTACTTCTACTTTTGATAAGTTAAACGTTAGGAGTGTTAGGGTTATGCCCTAAAAACAATGTTTACGACATTTATGAGTTAAATAAATAGTTTATTAATTCTGTTTAACATACATATATAGTGAGTATATTATAACAAAATGAATTAATTGTATGAAGTATGTTCATACAAGGAGAGGTTTAATTCATTAATGCTGGTTCGTAGTCTATTCTAAGTCTATAACACAAAGGATGATTATGTTATATAATGTGATGTATCTCCATCACATGAGTATTGACTTCTAGTCCAATGTGTTAATGTAATTAAATTACATTGAACAGGTCAAAAGATGATTATCATTGTTTTTTGTCGGTTAACAATAATGATCATCAAAATTACTGTTATAGTAATTGATCCTTAATTCTGAGTATTAACATATAACCTACATGAGAGTAGTGACCGTTTTATTTTGCTAATCAGTGAAATCAGAAACAAAAACGTGATCCAATATTCTGAGTAAGATGGATGGTCATTTATTCCATAGTAGGAATAAGTTAGTTCAATAAGGAATCCACATGAAATGACGTTCACCTGAATCACCTTGTAGGTTCTGATGATCGAGACTGGCTAGTAGTCTCCTAAATTGTTTGGGAGATTTATTAGATCATTAGGAACTATTGCATGGGTGATGATCAGGGTCAGAATATGTAAATTTACTCTAGGCACTGACAAGTAAATCCAGGGATGTTTACGAACGTCGGAAAATAGTGGAGGGACTTAATTACGGTAATAACAGTGGAAAGGTTCTTTTTAAATATCCACACTTTATGGAGGGTTCAATTACAAATATTTGGTGGAGTTATTTGTAATTAAAATATTTAAATTCTAATTTGTGTGAGACACTAAGATTAGAATTTTAAATATTTAAAAGCCTAAAAGTGTGGGACCTACTTAGACTTAATTAGACTTAGCATAAGATAGAGATTGGGGACCTCTCTATGTATCGATATAGAGATGGGCGTTAATTTTTTAACCCCAACCATAAGAAAAAAACATCATCCTCTCCCCTTCATCTATCCATGTGTGATCTAATTACTTCAAGGTGAGAAAAAGAAAACCTTAAGTTCTAAAATTTGGAATAATATCCTGCCGGAAGAAGAAGTCGATTTTTGAGGCACTTCGGTGAGGAATTGAAGGTCGGCTATTTCTGGAAAAGTTGTAGAAAATTCGATTTCCTACAAGAAGCATATATAATACAGATAAAATGGATAAAAGAGTAAAAAGATATACCCAAAATACTCCAGCAGGGTTTTTAGTTTTGGGTTTACGTTGTGTGCTGTTTTCTTATCAATTAGGGTGCAAATTCAACGATTCGATTCAGTAGATCTGTTCGTGGGATCAACATTCGCTAACAACAAAGTTTTGAGGCTATAGTTCACACTTCAAAGGTATGATTTTCATAATATTCTACTCAGATCCCATTTATGATTTTCATAATATTTTACTCAGATCCCATTTACAGTTGGAGGTTTTATTAGGAATCGATTAAAGTTTTTTAAACCTTTAGTTTTTCGCTGCGTTTTTAACTGGAATAATCGATTCCCAACAGTGGTATCAGAACCAGGTCCAATCCAGTTAATGGGTCTGTTATATTTTGTGCAAATCATGGATCAATTGACCTAGATTAAATTCTTTAAATATTGGTTATGATTTTATGTGTGTGCATGGATGTTCTAGTTTAATGTATAGGATATGGAGGCTTGTAAATGGCAAAAAACAAAGTTTTTGGCTTCCCTGGCCTATTTATTTCATTCTTTTAAATTAAATTTGGTGTACACCTTTGCACAAAAGGTATAGGATAGATGTAAATTAGTTCTTTTAGGTTTTCTTATTTTTGATTAGATCAAGATGGAGAAAAATTGAAGAACATGAAGAGGAGGCCGACGGCTCAAATTTTGGTTGGTTTTGGGTTTTAGAAACCCTAGTTATTTTAGTTAATGAGATTAAATAATTAAAACCTAAAAAAAGCTCTAAATTAGTATGATCCCAATTGGTCTCAAACTGATTGGAAACATATTAATTCAATTTTATTGATCCATGATTTTAATTGTTAGAATTGTGCTTGATTAATTATTGTATATAATTCAATTGGTTTTAGGATTTAATTGCATTGAATTTTTTGGTTCTTGATGGGTACTAGTTTGTGTCACAAAAAGAAAAGGGAAGGAAAATGGTTAGTTTCCAGAAACAAAAGGTTAAGTTTCCAAAATAAAAAGAATTTTTATTTTGGTATAAAACTTATTTTCTAAAATTAGTTTTTAGAAACTTTTATTTCTAAAATATTTTATTTGGTTTAAATAATAATAAAAAAACAGTTTGAAAGTTTTTTTAGAAAACCTACTGTTAAGGATTTAGAAATAAGTTTAGGGTTTTAGGTTCGGTTGGGTTTTGGGGCTAATGGGCTAGGGATGAGTGTGGTGGTAATTAGTTTTGTTTTTGTTTTAAGTACTAATGGGCTTAAATTGGTTAAGCCCAGTATTAGTTTAAAACAAATCAAAATAGGTTATAAAAATGGGTTTAAGTTAAAAGCCCAACAAGGCTTTTAGAACTTGAGGTACGCAGGCCCGGTACGGTAATGTTAGGACATAGGGTTGGTCAGCCCGCCTGACCCTAACCTGGCGCGCCAACCCAACCCACTGACCCGACCCAAAAACCCGACCCTGACCCGACCTAGACCCGATCAGGTCTGACTCAGTTTGACTCAGCTGAGTCAGCCGAGTCAGACGAGCTGGATCGGTCTGACTAAGTCAGCTAGTCTGATTGGTTGGTTCAGACCTGATTCGGTCTGAACTGGACCGAACCAGGTGCTGAACCGTTCGGTTCAGGTCTATTTCTTGGGTTTTTTAATCGGTTTTCTTCCGTTTAGCTTGGTTCAGTGCATGTGGGTCCCACCAGGACCTAGATACATATTTTTGGTAGTTTTTGGGAGATACTGAAAATATAAAAATGTTATTTTTAGGTGTTTTTCAATCATTTGTGACATAGTACCCAATGCAATGTGATCCTAAAGTACCTACTTACTCTTGGAAACCTTTAAGAAAGTGTTTCTAGAAATTGTAAGATCATTATATATTAATTAATTAATGATTTATATGTATTATTAACTAAATGCATTTGATGTAAGTTTAGTGAGATATATTATTTTAAAAATATCCCTCACTCTAACTAATTAAGTGGTAGAGGGACTGTGTTCATGGAAACACAATCCCGCGACCCTCCACCATTGGTCCAAGAATAAGGCTAGGGGTCTAATGCCCATAGGAATGGTACAACCTAGCAGCTTATTGGCTTGGATTACTTTAATGAGCACGGTATTCGGACTAGAGTGTAGAAAGAGATCTCCCATATGAGAATGTTTCTATATCTTCTAGCATTCTGAACTGAGATGGTGGACCACACTTAACTAAATGATGAATAATGAACGCTTCCCATAGGAACGAGGATTTATCATTAATTTAGGGGTCAGAACAAAATCGGATGTCAAAACAACCTTGACATGAGATGTCAGGATAGGTTCTTTTGATGAAATGGGATTTCAACTATTTTGGTATGCATACAGATATCCCATAGGATCGATGTCTGCATACGCAATCAGTTATCCGATATTTATAGTAATTAGAGGGGATTGCTATAAACAAAAGTTTTTCTAAATTCATATTATCTCACTGTAGTTTATTTTGTTTTAATTGCATGTTAATAGATGTCGAGTTTCAGCCCGTTACACATTATTTTGAAAGAGAATCGATTGACCGTACCAAATTTTGTTGATTGGAAAAGAGATCTGGATATAGTGTTTAGGAAGCTTGTGAACACTCGTATGGCTGAAGGGACTGCAGTTCGAGGTCACATTCTCATGATGATGAGTCTATTTTACGAACTTGAGTCCCTAAGATCTGTACTTGACGACGAGTTTAAGGAGGATGTTATTCTTGCATCTCTCCCGCCTTCCTACTCTCAGTTCAAGTTGAACTTCAACATGAACAGGATGACATCATCTCTTCCAGAGATGATGAATCAATTAATGGTGGCGGAAGAGTTTCTTGCAAAGAAGAAACCTTCAGGTATATTTCAATCATTTGTTGTCGAGGCAAACATTACCAATAATGCATCGGGTTCCTGGTGCATTGATTCTGGAGCCACTAATCATGTATGCAATTTGTTGCAGAGGTTCTAGATAACAAGACAGCTTGATGATGGAGAGATCTACTTGAATTTGGTATCAGAGGCAAGAGTTGCAGCGATCGCCATTGGACACGTTCATCTTCTTACTAGTAGTAGTGATAGAGAGAATAATATTTTAGTTTGAAAGGATTATCTTTATGTACCGGATATTCAGCGGAACCTTATTTCAGTTTCTTGTCTCGCTAGAGATGGTTTGACAGTAAAGTTTGATTCCACTAAGGTTTTTATTAATAAAAGTAGTTTTATTAAAGCTTCTGACACATTGATTGATGGTCTATATTTAATATCTCCTATCATACCCTCTGCTTATAACAAGGAAGTTATGACTCAGTCTCATTCTCTCAAAAGGAAGGCACCTTCAATAAATTCTACATATTTATGGCATCTTAGACTTGGGCATATTAACTTAAACAGGATCAAGAGGTTGGTTCAAAATGGGCCCCTGGGTGCATTGGACATTGAACCATGGACACTTTTTGAATCTTGTCTAGAAGGAAAAATGGCCAAAAAATCTTTTTCTGGGAAATGAATAAGAGCCGAAGAAATATTAGAATTGGTGCATACAGACGTATGTGGACAAATGGATGTTAAAGCTAGAGGTGGTTATGAGTATTTCATCACCTTCACCGATGACTACTCTAGATATGGCTACATCTACCTTATGCATCATAAGTCTGAATCTTTTGAAAAGTTCAAAGAATTCAAGATTGAGGTCGAAAACCAAACGAGTAAGAGTTTGAAAGCTATTCGATCTGATCAAGGAGGTGAGTATCTCTCAAACCTGTTTGGCGAATACTTGGTTGAGCATGGAATCATTTCCCAGCTCACAGCACTAGGCATGCCACAACAAAATGGTGTTGCAGAAAGAAGAAATAGGACTTTATTAGAAATGGTAAGTTCCATGATGAGTTATACCTCCTTGCCCATTTCATTTTGGGGTTATGCCTTAGAAACGGCAGTATATTTACTGAATTTAGTTCCTAGCAAGGCAGTTCCTACGACACCCAAAGAGTTGTGGACAGGTCACAAACCTAGTTTGCAACATATCCACTTTTGGGGTTGTCCAGCACACGTGCTTACAGGAAAGTCGAGCAAGATGGAACCAAAATCGGAAGTGTACGTATTTATAGGCTACCCAAAAGGAATGAGAGCATATCTGTTCTATAATCCCAGGGAACAGAAAGTGTTCATAAGCGCGAATGAGATCTTCTTAGAAGGGATCATATTACCAATCATAAGCCTCAAAGTAAGGTCATGCTTGAAGAGATGGAAGGTACAACGACAGTGGGAGTTAGACATACCCCTAACTCACTTCCTGTGAGTATGGCTACGTATAGTCTGCCCGTGTTTATGGATCAAACCATATTTCTGCCCGTGACTCAACAATCTTATAGAGGCTCAGTGAAAGCATCTAGGTTATCCAGGAATACACATACCAAAATACAAGGTGCACCTAATCAGGCACAAGTTCAGGTAGAGCAGGAACCTCTGGTTCAGCCTGATCCACTGATTTAGCCTGAACGGATGGACCAGAAACTACCTAAACAACAAGAACCAGCGGTTGATCCAGAACCGCTAGTTCAAGTAGATGAGCCAGCTCAACCCAAAAACCAGTTCAACCGAACCCTTCGGATGAACCAATTCCTGCACTAGAGCCTCGTCGTAGTGGGAGGATTAGAAGATTTCCTGACAAATACAAAAAGTTTGTAATGGTAGGAGAAGCTTTTCAAGTTGTTCCTGAGGAACAAGACACGGATCCTTCAAACTATGAAGAGGCCATTAGTAATACAGATTCGAAACTTTGGCAAGAAGCAATGAAAGATGAAATGGAATCTATGTATTCCAATCAAGTCTGGGAACTTGTAAATCCACCACTCAATATTAAACCCATTGGGTGTAAGTGGATTTTCAAGAAAAAGAGAGGACCAGATGGAAAGGTGGAAACCTTTAAAGCAAGGCTGGTAGCAAAAGGGTATACTTAAAAGGAGGGTATAAACTATGAGGAAACCTTTTCACTTGTAGCCATGCTTAAGTCCATCAGGATACTCTTATCTATTGCTGCTCATTATGACTATGAGATTTGACAAATGGATGTCAAGACTTCCTTCTTGAATGGCAATCTTTAGGAGGACATTTATATAGTCCAGCCAGATGGTTTTGTAGCGCAATCAAGAGCATATGGTATGCAAGTTGCAAAAATCCATATATGGACTTAAGCAAGCATCTCGAAGCTGGAACATCAGATTTGATCAGGCAATCAAGTCCCTTGGTTTTGATCAACATCCTGATGAAACTTGTGTTTACAAAAGGATAAGACAGGAATAAGTGATATTTTTGGTACTGTATGTTGATGACATCCTAATCATTGGGAATGATGTAGGAGCATTATCCTCCGTCAAAATTTAGTTATCTAATCATTTTAGCATGAAGGACTTAGGAGAAGCCAACTACATCCTGGCATCAAACTTCTGAGAAATCGGAAGTTAAGGTTGATAGGGTTATCCCAAGAAATCTACATAAACAATATACTGGAAAAGTTTTACATGCAGAATTCTAAGAAAGACCTCTTACCTTTCAAACATGGAATTCGGCTTTCAAAATATCAGTGTCCCAGGCACATGATGAAGTGAAAGCCATGGAGAAGGTACCTAATGCCTCGGCAGTGGGTAGTCCCATGTACGCAATGTTATGTACCAGACCAGATATTTGTTATGCAGTAGGAATGGTTAGCAGGTATTAGTCCAACCCAGGCAATCCACATTGGATAGTAGTTAGGCATATTTTGAAGTATCTTAGGAGAACCAAAAGATATGCGCTTGTATATGGTGGAGATGATCTAGTAACAATTGGTTACACCGATTCAGACTTCCAGGCAGACGCTGATGAGAGTAAATCTACATCAGATATGTGTTCACACTAGGAGGTAGTTGTCACGCCCCGCTCACACGTGTGCCCAATATTGTCCCTGCTTTTCCCACCTCTCGGGGTACAGGGTTTTATTTTTAGGTGAGCCCAATTGTCACGCCCCGCTCACACGTATGCCCAATATTGTTCCTACTTTATCCACCCCTCGGGGTATAAGATTTTATCTTTGGTAGGAGCTTAGAGAGCTCCCCCCAAGAGGCCTCCGACACAATATAAGGCAGTTCGTAACTTCATAGCCTAGGCTCTGGACACTCTCTTAGGCGATGTGGGACTAAATACCTCCTCCCACCACCCCATAGGATGAGCCGTCCTCGGCTCTGATACCATAATTGTCACGCCCCACTCACACGTGTGCCCAATATTGTCCCTACTTTATCCACCCCCTAGGGTATAAGGTTTTGCTCTTAAGTGAGCCCAGAGAGCTCATCTAAAAGGCCTCAGACACAATGTAAGGCAGTTCGTAACCTCAAAGCCCAGGTTCTGGACACTCTCCTAGGCGATGTGGGACTAAATACCTCCTCCCACCACCCGATATAATGAGCCGTCCTCGGCTCTGATACCATAATTGTCATGCCCCGCTCACACGTGTGCCCAATATTTTCTCTGCTTTATCTTCCCCCCGGGATACAGGGTTTTGTTCTTCGGTGAGCCTAGAGAGCTCATCTAAAAGGCTTCGGACCTGTCAGAGTTGTACGCAGCGGAACTGGCCCAACTCCACAGATACCCAATATTGTCCCTATTTTTTCCACCCCCCTGGGTATAGGGTTTTGTCCTTGGTAGGAGCCCAGAGAGCTCCCCCAAGAGGCATCGGACCTGTCAGAGTGGTACGCATCGGAACTGGCCCAACTCCACAGATACACAATATTGTCCCTACTTTTTCTACCCTCTCGGGGTATAGGGTTTTGTCCTTGGTAAGAGCCCAGAGAGCTCCCCCAAGAGGCCTCGGACCTATCAGAGTGGTACGCAGCGGAATTGGCCCAACTCCACAGATACCTAATATTGTCCCTACTTTATCCACCCCCGGTGTATAGGGTTTTGTCATTGGTAGGAGCCCAGAAAGCTCCCATAAGAGGCCTCAGACCTGTCAAGGTAAGGTAATTTGTAACCTTATAGCCCCGTCTCTGGACACTCTCCTAGGCGATGTGGGACTAAATACCTCCTCCCACCACCCCATAGGATGAGCCGTCCTCGACTCTGATACCATAATTGTCACACCCCGCTCACACCTGTGCCCAATATTGTCCCTGCTTTTTCCACCCCCGGGGTACATATTTTTGTTTTTAGGTGAGCTCTCTGTAGTATGGAGGAGCATCAAGCAGAAGTACGTTGCTGACTCCACCACGGAAGCTGAATATGTAGCAGCTAGTGAAACAGCAAAGGAAGCAGTATGGCTGAAGAAATTTCTGGTTGAGCTTACAATTGTATCCAAGGCTATGCCACCTATTGTTCTCTACTGTAACAATAGTGGTGCTGTAGCTAACTATAAAGAACCAAGGAACCACATGACCAACAAGCATATCAAGAGGAAATACAATGTCGTCAGGCATTATGCTAGTGAGGGTGACATCAGTGTCACCAAGATAGCATCTGCAAAAAACATAGCAGATCCCTTTACCAAAGCACTTCCCCAGAAAGCTTTTGATTCACATATCCATAGAATGGGGTTAAGGGAAAGTTTCCTTTATTTGTAGTGCAAATGAGAGATTCTTAGGGTTATGCCATAAAAACAATGTTTACGACATTTATAAGTTTAATAAATGGTTTATTAATTCTGTTTAACATGCATATATAGTGAGTATAATATAACAAAATGAATTAATTGTAGGAAGTATGTTCATACAAGGAGATGTTTAATTCATCAATGTTAGTTCGTAGTCTATTCTAAGACTATAACACAAAGGATGATTATGTTATATAATGTGATGTATCTTCATCACAGGAGTGTTGACTCCTAGTCCAATGTGTTAATGTAATTAAATTACATTGAACAGGTCAAAAGATGATTATCATTGTTTGTTGTCGGTTAACAATAATGATCATCAAAATTACTGTTATAGTAATTGGTCCTTAATTCTGAGGATTAACATATAACCTACATATGAGTAGTGGCCATTTTGTTTTGCTAATCAGTGAGGTCAGAAACAAAAATGTGATCCAATATTCTGAGTAAGATAGATGGTCATTTATTCCATAGTAGGAATAAGTTAGTTCAATAAGGAGTCCACATGAAATGACGTTCACCTGAATCACCTTGTAGGTTCTAATGATTTAGACTGGCCAGTAGTCTCCAAAATTGTTTAGGAAATTTATTAGATCATTAGGAACTATTACATGGGTGATGGTCAGTGTCAGAATATGTAAATTTATCCTAGGTGTAGTGGCCAAAATTCGCTGACAGGCCCAATGACCCAGTAGCCCAGTAGCCCAAGGTCTCAGCCTCTGTGACCCAATATTCGAAAGCAGATAAGAGTTGACTAGTTCAAGCGAGGAGCTCAGTCCACATAGGACTCATCAACCGTCATCATATCTTCCTTAGGGTTGACAAGTTCAAAGGAAGAGCTAGTCCTGGTAGATCCCAGAATATCTTCCTGATATTTGGGTGGACTACCCCGAGATTCCAGGATGACTGATCTCGATCCTCCTCCTATAAAAGGAGAAGGGGGGACAGATTGGGGGGACACTCTCTGGTACGCTTATTCACTTTCTAAAAGGTCTTCTGCAACTCCGAAACCTCCATCGCCAAAGGTAATCTTCCCTGCAGGGAATACGATTGCAACGTAGAGATCTAACGGTTGTTATCCAATCTTCCATCGCACCCGGCCACGATCTACAAAGATAGGTGATACAAATCTACTCATCTTTTATATTCCGTTTAACCATCTTGTTAACACGAAACTGACTTGACCGTCGGAGACCCTTAGGCCGGCACCACCCCGGCGCCAAGGAATCTTCACGATCGATCTGTGTTTCTTCTTCCTGTGCAGGTTCTCGGTGCCCTAATTCAAAATCAATTGTGGAACTTTGGGTCTACAATTTGGCGCCCACCGTGGGGCCTCGGCAATCAGAATTCAGAGAAGAAGTCCAACAGTAGGAATCAATCGACAGAGCTTACAATCCAGTTATGGCCGGTCAATTGGAAGAAGGTGAAGTTGACGTCAACGCGCAACTCAACACACACATAGCTCAACCAGCAGATCCTACTGTTGCAAGGTTGCTTGTCCTTGAAGCAGAAAATGCAGCCATGAGAGAGGAAAACCAAGCGCTGCGCGAACGACTGGGCTCACCATTGGCTTTGATCACTCCGCAATCGAGGCAATCCCAAGTCCGATTCAGAGAACCGGTTAACCCAATGCAGCCGTTGGA
>MVGT01003328.1:53654-77659 GCA_002174775.1 Macleaya cordata | reverse complement strand
CGAACTTGATTCGGAGACGAAACGCATCGTAGCAAAAAAGAATCGACGATTCTAGATCTAACCCCAATCGGAAAAGAAACTCGCCCCGGTAAAACTATTACCAGTCAAAACTAGAATCCGGCCAGTAAGACGGAGAACCGAAGGAAAAACGTAAACCCGGCAAAAAAAAAAGGGGAAGAATAAGGAAAGGAAAAATGGAAGATAAACACAGAAAAGAACAGGGGTTTTTAGAAAATCCCAAATTATGTGCCAGAAACAGGAAAAAGTTTGCAGAAAAACAACCGGGAAAGAAAACTTCAAGAAAAACGAAGAAACCTTTTAGGAAAGGTAGAGAAAGAGGAGATCCTAGAAGAAAAAAGAAAATAAAGAAGCAAAAGAATGAAGAAAGAACTCACCGAACAAAGGAAAAACTCGCCGAAACGCTAAAGAACCTTGGAAGCAGAAAGAAGCTCGGTCTGAAATTTTCTCTCTTTCTTCTCAGGGAAAACGCAAAATGAAGAAGAACGGGGGAAGGGGCGTTTTCCTATTTAAAAGGCGCAACATTAAATGGGGGACACGTGTCGAAGTGCTACAGGGCGTGTCTTACGAAAAGCCGCCCACGGTCTGACAGACGAACTGTTTCGCATGCTTCGACAAAATGGCAAATAGGAGAGTGCCACGTGTCAAAGCACCTAACGTTCATCACCTTCCTAGTCTCTCCATCTTCAAATTGATTCAGGCCCAGGGGCAAAACCGACCAGAACCACTTACAGCACCACGTGCCTGAGTTTAAAAGTAGTCGACTGCTCACATTCACCATGAGCGTAAGGGTGCATTCGACATCCTTAGCCGACTGCTATCAGGCTCCAAGGGCCATGCATCTCCGCGGACAGTCTAAGGGTCGGCTATTGTTAAACACTAAATGCCTAAGACTCAGCTAACCCGCGTTCAACCATCTCGAAACAGCACGCTCTACCTCGTTGTCGACTGCTCCAGTCGACCCTACGACTGATTGCTCTTAAAACGCTAGTCGACTTCTATGGTCGACTGCTCTCATACATCCCAAACCGTCCCCAGGGTCGGCTGAGCATCACTTGCCAAGTTACGCAGTCGACATCCTAGAACGACTGCTCCAAACCATAGAGCGAAGGGGCTTTTGTTCAATCCACTTTGGTCGATTGTCTTAGGACGTATGTCTAAGTGCTAAGGGAGACCTCATTGGTCGACTGCTACTCTCAAACTCAAGGTTACTTGATTTAGAGAGTGGGGGACAAACTGTAGTGGCCAAAATTCGCTGACAGGCCCAATGACCCAGTAGCCCAGTAGCCCAAGGTCTCAGCCTCTGTGGCCCAATATTCGAAAGCAGATAAGAGTTGACTAGTTCAAGCGAGGAGCTCAGTCCACATAGGACTCATCAACCGTCATCATATCTTCTTTAAGGTTGACAAGTTCAAAGGAAGAGCTAGTCCTGGTAGATCCCAGAATATCTTCCTGATATTTGGGTGGACTACTCCGAGATTCCAGGATGACTGATCTCGATCCTCCTCCTATAAAAGGAGAAGGGGGGACAGATTGGAGGGACACTCTCGGGTACGCTTATTCACTTTCTAAAAAGGTCTTCTGCAACTCCGAAACCTCCATCGCCAAAGGTAATCATCCCTGCAGGGAATACGATTGCAACGTAGAGATCTAACGGTTGTTATCCAATCTTCCATCGCACCCGGCCACGATCTACAAAGATAGGTGATACAAATCTACTCATCTTTTATATTCCGTTTAACCGTCTTGTTAACACGAAACTGACTTGACCGTCGGAGACCCTTAGGCCGGCACCACCCCGGCGCCAAGGAATCTTCACGATCGATCTGTGTTTCTTCTTCCTGTGCAGGTTGTCGGTGCCCTAATTCAAAATCAATTGTGGAACTTTGGGTCTACACTAGGCACTGACAAGTAAAGCCAGGGATGTTTACGAACGTCGGAAAATAGTTGAGGGACTTAATTACGGTAATAATAGTGGAAGGGTTCCTTTTAAATATCCACACTTTATGGAGGGTTCAGATACAAATATTTGGTAGAGTTATTTGTAATTAAAATATTTAAATTCTAATTTGTGTGGGACACTAAGTTTACAATTTTAAATATTTAAAAGCCTAAAAGTGTGGGACCCACTTAGACCTAATTAGACTTAGCATAAGATAGAGATTGGGGACCTCTTTATATATAGATATAGAGAAGGGCATTAATTTTTTAACCCCAACCATAAGAAAAAACGTCATCCTCTCCCCTTCATCTGTCCATGTGTGATCTAATTACTTTAAGGTGAGAAAAAGAAAACCCTAAGTTTTAAATTTGCAATAATATCCCGCAGGAAGAAGAAGTCGATTTTTGAGATACTTCGGTGAGGAATTGAAGGTGGGCTATTTCTGAAAAAGTTGTAGGAAATTCGATTTCCTACGAAAAGTATATATCATACAGACGGAAAGGATATATACCCAAAATACTCCAGCAGGGTTTTTAGTTTTGGGTTTAAGTTGTGTGCTGTTTTCTCATCAATTGGGGCGCAAGTTCAACGATCTGATCCAGTAGATCTGTTCGTGGGATCAACATTAGCTAACAACAAAGTTTTGAGGCTACAGTTCACGCTTCAAAGGTATGATTTTCATCTTATTCTACTCAGATCCCATTAACAGTTGGACGTTCTATTAGAATCGATTAAAGTTTTTTAAACCTTTAATTTTCCGCTGCGTTTTTAACTGGAATAATCGATTCCCAACAAGGAGAAGTTTGTATGGCAAAGTACTAACTTATAAGTTAATAGTAAGAGGATATTTGGCAACAATAAGTCAAAGAGCTTATGCTTCTCTTAGAAGCACTTCTACTTTTGAGAAGTTAAAATTTGGTAGAAGTTTGTATGGCACAGTACTAACTTATAAGTAAATAAGTTAGTAGTTTGTTGGAGACCATTAATTATTTAAGAGAGAAAATGACAAATTTAATATGCAATTCGAGGCAAAAGTAACTTCTCACAAGTCAAAAGTAAATTCTTTTTGCTTTAGATAAAAAAAAAAATTTCTACTTATATAAGTCATTTTGGTTTTGCATTCCATATATGTTTTTCTACTTTTTGACTTGTGTAAGTAGAAAAGTTACTTATTATTGTGTTGTCAAACACCTTGAATTTTTGTGAGATTGATCTTTAAGATAAGGAGAATATTCTTCACCAAATATCAACTATTAGATCACCTCTATGTAGGCCCTACATGGCAAAATCAGCAAGGAGATACCTTATTTGCTAAATTTATTACATATAATTAAAGACTTCAAAACTCAAAACCTTACAGTACCTAGCTACACACAAGTCAAATACACTAGTGAAATAAACTGGTACATACATAAATCCCAAAAGATCTAGCTACCAATTTACCAAGAAGGAATATAATTTATTTTTTAAATCATGAATTTAAAACATAAAACAGACAAGATTTTTGACCCAACAAATGTCAATATACCATAAATAATTAAATATACATATGTTATGTACAAAATTATTGATACCTCTCCAGATGTACATCATCATCATCATCAAGTCCTTGACAAATTTTGTCCTCTATTAATTCTGATCCCCTTCTACAACTACTAACCAATCCTGGACCCGACCCGAATATCATACCCGATCCACCCACTTTCAACAATTCAACAATTGCAGCGTGCCATCAGATGTCAGTACGTAGCCTAACTAATCACCGACGAATCAGACGGTTGAGCAGCCTCAACAGCAATAACAACATTCGAATGGGCTCGAGGGTCAGCCTCGGTCCGACAAATCGGGCACGTAGAGTGGGACATCAACCACAAATCTATACAAGTAGCATGGAAGGTATGGTTACAACTAGGTAAAACTCTAGCTATCTCTTCTTCTTCCAAGTTGCCCAAACAAACTGCACACTCAACACCGCCGCCGCCGCTGCTTTCATCGGTTTGTTTGTAAACGAATATCGGTAGGGAAGCGATGACGGATGGTTCAAGCCCTAACTTGGGTGGTTGGGCCAAGTGCATAGCTCCAACGCCAAGTTGCTGGATTGTGGCGATTTGACGATGCCGAGCTTGCCGCCGTTTAAGAATACACTTGATGTATAAATATATAAGCAGGACTAGTATGGAAACAACGAATAATAAGATCATGGCCATGAGCAAGATGGCGTTGATTATTTTGAATTGAAGGTCGTTTCTCCGGTGACTCATGGTGGTGGTGGTGGCGGCTTTATTGGGAAGGATGAAAATGATCTTTCTCTGCAACCCTTTTTCTGACCTCAATTGGAAATATTCTTTATTAGGTTGTTCGATGATGTTAGACTTATGTGAATAATTAATTGACTTTAAATTAAATTATATATACTTGGATCATTTGACTCGTTAAATGGTAACTTAATTTTTGAACTGATACATGATCGCTGGACCTACCATGAAAAATGAAGTCCAAAAGAAAATTTGGTTGCACGTTGAGCTAGCTAGGCTCTTGTAGTCTTAGTTTTTATTAGGTTGCTGTTACTAAAGGGGCTGTCAAAAATGTTTGGGGCTCCCATAATGTGTTTTTGAAGTGGCTCCGGGATGGCAATTTATCTCGACCCTAACCATCAGGAGGATGGCTAAGTAGTGAAGACGCTCACCTCACAAAATGGAGGTCGAGTGATTGATCCTTCTGATGACTACTCCCACAATAAGATTTTAACTGTGGATAGGGATGTCTGCTCACACCCTAAAGACTAGTCGAGTCTCAAAAAAAAAAAAAAAAAAATTATCCCCACCCGGTGGGTTGCCATTACAACCCACCTCTAATGGGACGGGATTGGTTCTTAAAACTTCAATCCGATAAAATTTGGGACGGGATCGGGTTTTGTGGGTGCACCCCTCCCCTCCCCCATATATCTACTACAAACTCTTTAAGCTTAATCAATATATTATAGGTGCACAGTAAAGCACTAAGAAGGTCCTAACTGATGTGGCCAAAAATCCAGTCAAATAAAAGTCATTTGGGACTTAATCCCACATTGGTAGCATATTTTAATAGTAATTTAAGTTAATGTTTACTATATAATAAGGAACTGTAGTCGGCTTGCCATGGTGTTGTTTTTGTAAAAATACTGAAGTGCACGTAGCAGATTGAATTGTGCATCCCCATGACCGAATAATATAACTAATAAACTAAAAGCAAATAAATAAAGGATTAATTTAGTTTACCCCCAGAATAATTGGTCAATCGGACTTACCCCTAAAAGATCAGATATTGAACTTACCCCATCAAACTCACGGTTTCCATGATTCTACAGTTAAAAGGCACATGTGCGTCTCGCACGCTCCATTTTTTGAGTGGGGTAAGTCCGATTAGCCAATTATTCTGGGGGGTAAACTAATTTATCCAAAAAAAATAGTGCAGAGTAGAAATTAACCCTGAGAGAGAAACCAAAATGGAGAGATGGATGTTGGTGTTTAGGGATTTGATTAATCAGAATTCTTAATTACTTTTTTATCAGAATTCTTAATTACTTCTACTCCTTCACCACCACTTCATCTTCTCCATCCCCAAATTCATCATAAATTTTCAGAGAATAAGATCTACTGCTCTTCCTTCTCTGTATTGGGTTCTTTCCAATGACATAAATGAATTGATTAAATTTAGACAAAAACTTTAAAATTTAAGAGAACTTCACTATAATTGACCACATAAAAAAGATAAAAATATTAACTAATTGTTTTAATTTACAAGGACGAACCTGAAAGACCCTCTCATCAAAGACACCAAGTGAGATTTGAAGAGAATTTGAACTATTTCCATCACTAAAAGCCTAAGTTCGACAAACAATGGTGATTCCTCCCCACCATCACTGGTGATGACGAACCGAGTAGAATTTGTACTGACGAAGTTCATCTTAGGCAGCCATACGATCGGAAATTTGAACTTGTCACCGAAGTTTAGGTAAAGAAGAAGAGCTAATGTCAAAAAACTAAGAAGGGGATAAACCCTTTTCTTCCACAATGGTTCCAAAACACCATCACCTATCTCTCCATTTTGGCTTCTCTCTCAGGGTTAATTTCTACTCTGCACCATTTTTATTGGGATAATTTAATTTACCCCCTAGAATAATTGGCTAATCGGACTTAACCCCCTAAAAAATGAAAATTGCGAGACGCACGTGTGCCTTCTAACGGCAGAATCACAGAAACCGTGAGTTTGAGGGGGTAAATTCAATATCTGATCTTTGATGGGGTAAGTCCGATTGGCCAATTATTTTGGAGGGTAAACTAAATTAACCCAAATTTTATATATATACACAGACGATGAAAATTTTAGGGTGTTATGGTCATTTCAAGAGGACCCTAGGGAGAACGTCGTCCTACAAGCCGGACGATGACAGGATTAATACTGTTGATCACATATCAAACCATATCTGATTTGATCTCAACGTTAATTAAAAAAAATTGAGTACAATTTTATTTTGACAAAGTCAAAGTCTTCTTTGGTTCACATCATAACACTTACTTGAGTACCAATTAGATCTGACAATGCGTTAGGGTTCGGGTAGACTAGAAGGATTTACTGGTTAATGGGCCAAAATTATCAAATTTTAACCTGATTAGTGAAAAATTCAACCGTAAGTAGAATTAGGGTTAAATCTTAATTCCATATTTGTTCAAACTCTAATTTGACTAATTTGACATTTTTCTATATAAAAGTAGAAAATGAGTCAAGGTCGACTCTAATCCTAATAGAATTTCAGTCACAAATGCTCAACCATAATCTTAATTTATTTAGTTAATAGGTCAAATTAGTGTAGGATTTGACGGATTAGATTAGGGTAAAATTAGTGGATCACAGGTTAGTTTGCCTGATCTAGCGGCAATGCTAGTAATGTGAGCCATTGTGGTTATGCAGTCGTTGTCCATAATCCTTTCCACGTTGTACTTTTGTATATATTTCTTGTTTTAAATTAATTTTTTTTTATATTCCACTGTTAAAAAAGAAAAAGAAATAAGTCTTTTCAGTCTTATATGATAGCTCCCCCACCCGGCCCACCACCTCTCGTCAACAAATCGGACTTGTATGCTAGCAAACTGTGAAAGATAGTATCTTTATCACTTGAGAATTGTATGTTGCCCACCCTAAGAAAATGCTAAATTTACTGCATTTTTCTACTACAAGCCTTACTGCTTAGTCATATCCTACGGTTCTCAAATAATTTCATACCTCTCGTGATTTATTTCATTTTTAAATTTACACAAATACCCTCCTAAATAGCCTTTGCAGTAAGGTTGGCAGTACACTTTGCAGTAAGTGTAGCATCACCGTATTAAATTAAACTCAGGAGCCCAAGACCATTCACTACAACACAAATGATATTTGTCACGGTATTTTACCGTGGCGAAAACCTAATAGCACGCTTTATCGCAACTCAAAACCATAGTGAGTACCATGACAAAAAAGCATCATGTAGTGGCCACGGTTGTCTTCCACCACTATATCATGCCATTTACTGTCGCTGAAAACCGTGGCTAAAAGAAGGTTTAACCACATAAGTTGTAAGTTAGGTAATTAGCCAAAGAGAACATGATCTACCGTGGCTAATAAGTAAGAACTAAGCACAGTTTTATTGCACGTGGCTAATAAGCGCAAATTATAAATTATAAGACATGATCATTTATCGCATATAGTTTAACTATTCAAACTAAATGACGAAATTTCCATGCATCGATTGGATATTAATCAATTCTTTTGAAATGATCAATTTCTTTTTTTTTTTTTTTTTTTTTTTTTTTGTAGAGGCACAATTTTTCAAAATTGGTGTTCATTAGTATGGTATTCTAACCACTTGGTGATGAGTCAAATGGGTGCTCATATTTCTTGGGAATATAAACCATAAATCTATTGAATCAACAACTTCAGAAGGAACATGTGAATTTTTAGTGATTTGTGTGTGGTACCAATAGTATTTGGGTTATGATCGGGTTTTGTTCGATTTGGAATGAAAGAACAAATTATGTTATGGGGTTCTTCTTCGTTACCAGATTTCTATTACAGGTTAGATGTTTGTATTTTTAATTGGGACTCTCTCTTTCAGTCAACATAGTTTCCTGCACATGATCGTTTATCTTCATATGTGCCAACTTAGTTGAGATATATGTGAGTAAGGTGATGTAAGTGATATGTTGGATGTGTTTTAGTTTTTTACTCAGTTTCTATTTCTTATATATATAGTCTGTAAATGCTGCCTTCCTGTATTTTTTTCTTTTCTTCTTAATATAATTCTTCTTCTTTTTTATGAAAATATATTTACATATTGAACCTTGAAGTTTCGGAATAATGATCATTAGTGTCTTTTCTTTGTTCCCCCATTTAAATATTATCATCTTAATAATTCCCCCAAAAAACAAGCAATCCTCGAGATGCCCACGAGAAATCGTAGTCCAATAACAAAAATTCACCCACCCACGTCACAATGTATAAAACGAGAGGGTCCCTGACCGATCAACCTTGTCAAGGCTGCGGTACCAACCGATACCAAAAGGGGTCAAAAGCAAACTAGTTTCCTTCGTTAAGGTAGTGAAAATCATGGTAGAAGACAAACAACCAAAGTATGAGTTCTGCACAGTCGGCATCAATGTATCTGATTTTGACTCGTGTGAATTTGATTTTATATTGTGTATAATTTTTAAATTTATAATAATTTTAAATATAAATTCATCGCAATTGTATATCAAACCAAATCTTGATTTTAAATTCAGCTCAATCTTTAGTTGGATACTCGCATCCTTTGTTGTGTTCTCAATGATCTTACGTACGATTTCGTTCAAGCCAAATGGTCCAAGATAGAGCGTTGCTGGTATATTTAATTGCAAAACTTTCTTCCCTTATTAATTAATTAAGACGAAAAACTATCACATTTGTTGGCTAAGTTGAATCCCCTTCTTTTGAGATTATCGAGTATGTTAATTTTATTTAATGATGTTCTGTCCAAAAAAAGGAAGATACTATTTTGTTGTGAATTTTAGAACTTAAACTAGTTTTTAAGGGAAGAAATTATCATCAGTTAAACCAAATTTCTCTTTTACAATATTTGAAAAAAACTCTTTCCTTCACGGCAATCAGATTCACCATTTCAGTCAAGGAGTGAAATTGGCTGAGGAAGCTCAACTTTTAAGTAGAGGTACTCTTTTAAGATTTAAGTTCCAGCTGAAAAAACCTTGTGAAACTGAAATATATAACCAAGAATCTGTCTCATATTTTCTTTTGAAATTTTAAAGAATGACGGGGCTAGTTATTCTAAGGGTTTGAATCGGCCACCAAAAGAGGATAGAATTACCATATCAAAAAATGGAAGGAGCAATTCTTGGACATACAAAGAGAGGGCAGGAATATTTAAATATATGACGTCTCCCATTTAGTATGCTTTTTTATTCGGGGAATGATAGTTTAGTCCCATTTGAAGGGTAATAAGAGGGTTTAATTCCTATACCAGTTTAGTCTAAAAGGTGAAGAAATCGCAAATGTGTATTTTATTGGGCGAAAATGCCCCTGCAGTAAATATATAAGCAGTAGGCACCAACTTTTTTATTTTATTTTCAAAATAAAAAATAACATAACTTTGAAAATACAAATCAATGTTTCATAAAAATTACATAGTGAGATGCGTGAAATGAGGTCAGCCAACAATATTATTTCTATTTAAAAATAAAATTTATATTATGAAATATTTGGTGTTTCCACTGTATCAAAAGCGCTATCTTGAACGAAGAAGAAATCTGCAAAACCTTAAACGTTAAAAAAAAAACATTAAAAGGTAAAAGGTAGAAAAGATCGAGATTTGAATTAAATTCAATGTCCTTAAGATAATATTCGCCCCGCTACTGGTGCTTACGGTTTTAATTGGCGATTTGTAACACCCTAAATTCTGGATCACGGGTCATCTTCTTTAATAACCCAGAACTCACGGTGTTAAGTCGAAAAATAAACTAGTTTAGTCATCACAATAAATGCATATAAAAATAAGCACACTTAATTCATATAATTATTAGCAAACTTAAGATAAACACACCCGATGATATTTATCACATGGTGAAATAGTACATCACCAATATTTCAAGCTAGTAGGACAAAATAAAACATAGAAAATATAAGTTCCACAGTTTCAAACATCTAAACATAACATGAGACACAAAGCTTTAAATCATCACTCTTTTTATTCTTGTATATTCGGCACATCTCCAGCATGTAAGAAATCTGCAGGATTATGAACAACAGTGAGATAACTCAATAGGTTCATCTCCCCACCCCTAGTAGGCAGCGGCTAAACACTAAGCGATAAAACACCAAATAAGTAGTTAATAAAAATTCTCAAGTAAGGAAATGCTTCGAATAACCACGAGGCGTATAATTATGAAAAATATAATCTTATACAAACTTTCCGATTTTAATCCTTGGTCTTTCGGAAACTACATCACCCATTCCGATTTTGATCCTTGGTTCGGGAACCACAACCATCGATGGTGGAGTATTAAACTCCAAGGGAAAATCAGTGTCCCGGTCAATAAGGGTGTTTCATCGAGCCTTCGCTCTTATGGAATTCAGATTCCATATTAATGCATCATGAATATGTTAACCAAAACCTTTCATATTCCTTGGATCTTATTTCATAATCGAGTTCAAAACTAACAATACTCGAGTAACCATAATACATCCTGTCACTAAGAAGTTGGGTTAATGCAATAACGTAGTAATTTATTTAAACCTCGAAATAAACCATGACGATGAGAAAATGAAAATTTGATACCAAATATGTCCTTGGAATTCTAAAATTCGTCGTTTAAACTTCAAAACAGTTTTGTGAGCAACAAGCATAAATGGAATTCGAAATCCAACTTAAATTCAAAAGAAACCGTTAAGTATAAAATGGTTCATTAAATTTACAAGATTACACCTCTGTATTAGTAAGTATTGGCCACAAAAAGTTTACCCTTAACATACACAAATAGGTTGAGGAGTTAAATAACAAGAGGAGAACCAAAAGACGATTTTTAGATGTATTACATAAGAATAAGGGTTGTACATAAGTCAATTTAAGAGGTCTAATAAACTGACTAAACAAACTCTAAAAGTACTCAAATTTATACTAAAGGTAGATATATGTTATGAAAGTATAGGAACTGAAATCACTCAATTCAGAATTATACAAAAGAAGTTATACCCATTTTCGTACCAGCTGTGCAGTAAAACTGAGAATTCAGATTTCAGAAATGCGCAATTTAACGAAAACAGTAGCTGTGGATTATTTACAAATCGGATTTTGGTGATTCAAAAAGCATTAGAAAGATAACAGATAAATGTATAATTTTTATTCATATCATTAAACTAGAAAGTAAATCAATCTAGAAGAAAAATACAAATCTTTATGGCTTTCTCGCAAAATTGATTTTGTCAAAACTCAAAGGTAACTTTCAGAATTAAAAACATATAGTAAATGAGCTCCAAAAATTATAAAATTTTTACAAGAGATACATATATATGTTGAAAACATATGAGAGTTAGAATCACTCAATTTAGGTCTATAACGAAGAAGTTATAGTCGATAAAGTAGTGACTATGCAGTAAAAATGGGAATTTACAATTTCATATCGAAAATACAAAAAAAATCAGTTCATTGTTGTTAGTAAAACTAACCTAAAACAAATCTATTATTTGTATAAAATAAGTCCAATAATTATTCCATTAGTTGTGGATAAACAAACTCAAAAATTAGTCCAAAACTTAAGCTTTCATGGATACCTAAATTAAGAACAATTATATGCTTAAAATCTTAAAATCATGATTAATACATATGATATACAATTTATAACATATGATGCAATCCAATAATAAAAACTTATCATGCATACATATATCTTAAGAGATGAACATTTTCATAAAATTTCAAACATAGTAATCGATAAAACATCCCACTAGAAATGGTTCAATGAGACCTACCTTTGATAGCTAGAAATTATCCAAGAGGGTGGTGATCTTCTCAAATTCTTCTTCTCTTAATTTTCCTTCCTCTCTTCCTATTTCTCTCTTCTCAATTCTCTCTTAACTTACACCATATTTTTCTTCACAAACTACCTCCTTATATAGGTGAAAATAGAATCTAAGGTGGTGGATGAAAATAAAAATTAATGGTGGTGGATTAGCCATTATAATGGTGGACTAGCCATTACTTAGTGGTGGTGGACTAGCCATTATAATGGTGGACTAGCCATTATAATAGTGGTAAATTTATTATTATTATTATTTATTTATCAATTTATTTTATTTTATTATATATATGTAGATAATTAGTTTGTGACTTTAACTTAATTTCTAAAAACAAAAGAAAACATATGTATTTGTAGATATGTATTTAATAAGTATATTCTAATATATAGGTATACATGTAGATAAGTTCATCACATATTTATACATACTTATATGCATACACACACACATATGTATAGATATATATATACCTTAATTCTATAAGTGGTTAGTAAATAGTAAAATTACCTCTTGACACACATGCAACAAAATAATACTTATGGGTCATTGAGTCAACAAAAAATTTAAGGGTTAAATTTTTTTCGGGGTGTTACATCCTTCCCCCCTTAAAGGAATTTCGTCCCGAAATTCAGTACATACCTTCGAGTATAGCAGGATACTTCTCTCGAATCTCAGATTCGAGTTCCCAAGTCGCTTCTTCGACGTTGTGGTGCCTCCATAACACCTTAACTAATTTTATGGTTTTGGTACGTAGTA
Organism: Macleaya cordata; assembly: GCA_002174775.1. Lineage (NCBI taxonomy): Eukaryota > Viridiplantae > Streptophyta > Magnoliopsida > Ranunculales > Papaveraceae > Macleaya > Macleaya cordata. The sequence continues at coordinate 64,863 of MVGT01003328.1, read as the reverse complement.
CCTGCTCCTTAGTGTCCAAGATTTGAAGTGGTGTCTCCTCATAAGATGCATCATCGCGGACCTCTAGGTCTTTCCAGTCAAGTACATGTGTAGGGTCTGGTTCGTATTTCCTGAGCATTGAAACATGAAAGACATCGTGAACATTCCCCATCTGGACAGGCAAAGCAAGTTGGTAGGCAACTACACCGATGCGTTTGAGAATCTCAAATGGTCCGACAAATCTGGGTGCTAACTTTCCCTTGCTGCCAAAACGTGAAATACCCTTCCTGGGGTTCACCCGAAGAAAAACATGGTCGCCCACACTAAATGTTAAGGGCCTTCTTCGACCGTCTGCATAACTTTTCTGTCTGCTCTGAGCTGCTAACAGTCGTTGGCGTATAATCTGGATCTTTTCTGTTGTTTCCTGAACGTAGTCTGGACCCAACATTCTATGTTCTCCAACCTCAGCCCAACATACTGGCGATCTGCAGGGTCGACCATACAGTGCCTCGAAAGGTGCCATGCCAATACTTGCTTGGTGACTATTATTATACGAGAATTCCGCCAATGGAAGTTGATCATTCCATCCTCCTTTAAAGTCCAAAGCGCAAGCCCGTAACATATCTTCAAGGATCTGTATGACACGTTCTGATTGGCCGTCTGTCTGTGGGTGAAAAGCGGTGCTAAAAGATAAAGTCGTACCCATGGCTTTTTGGAAACTCTTCCAGAATTTGGATGTAAAGTGTGGGTCTCTGTCAGATACTATAGATAGAGGTACTCCATGGTGTCTTACTACTTCTCGAACATACAACTGACTTAAGGTGCCCAGAGTATCAGTTTTTTTGATAGCTATGAAATGTGCTGATTTCGTCAATCGATCGACGATAACCCACACTGTGTCACGCCCTTGTGCAGTTCGTGGTAGTCCGGATACGAAATCCATTGTGATGTGTTCCCACTTCCATTCAGCTACAGGTAAGGGTTGCAACAACCCTGAGGGTTTCCTATGGTCTATTTTGACTTGCTGACAAGTTAAGCATCTTGATACGTACAAAGCCACATCCCTTTTCATGCCACTCCACCAGAATTGCCTTCGTAAATCCTGGTACATTTTTGATTCACCAGGATGAATTGAATATTTAGACTTGTGAGCTTCATCCATAACATCTTTCCTTAATTCACCTATATTGGGTACACATAACCTTCCATGGAAACGAAGTCCACCATCTGCTTGTATAGTCCAACCTTCTGTTCCAGAGCCAGCATTGATCTTAGCACGGATGTCCTCGAGTCCGGAGTCAGTACGTTGAGCTTCAACGATCCTTTGTAATAGTACCGGTTGAGCCAAAACGTTGAAGGCACAAACCTTTACTTCCTTGTCTTCTAAACGTAATCCTTCAATTGCTTCATAAAGTTGCCAAATGTGCATACCTAAATAAGCTAGAGATCCATCAGATTTCCTACTTAGTGCATCAGCAACAACGTTAGCCTTACCTGGATGGTAATGCAACGTGAATTCGTAATCTTTAAGAAATTCCATCCATCGACGCTGCCTCAGATTAAGATCTCTTTGTGTGAAGATATATCGTAGGCTCTTGTGGTCAGAATAGATTTCGAACTTCTCTCCGTAAAGATAATGCCGCCAAATCTTGAGTGCGAAGACAATGGCTGCCAATTCTAGGTCATGATTTGGATAGTTCTGTTCGTGCACCTTCAGTTGTCTTGATGCGTAGGCAACAACTCGTCCTTGTTGTATAAGCACACAACCGAGTCCCTTCAAGGAAGCATCACTAAAAATGATATACCCTATTCTACTCTCTGGGGTAATTAACACAGGTGATGAAGTCAACTTTTCCTTTAACATTTGAAAGGATTCTTCACACTCCTCATTCCACACGAACTTCACGCCCTTCTTGGTCAACTTAGTCATTGGTGCTGCTAAACAAGAAAAACCCTCTACAAATCTTCGGTAATAGCCAGCTAAACCAAGGAAGCTGCGAATTTCGAATACATTCTTTGGTCTTTCCCATTTTAGCACAGCTTCGATCTTAGTAGAGTCCACTCGAATACCATCTCTTGTCACGACATGACCCAAAAACTGGACCTTCGATAGCCAAAAGTCACATTTACTTAGCTTTGCATACAACTGATGCCCTCTCGGTGTTTGTAGGGTGATTTTTAGATGTTCTGCATGCTCTTCATAAGTCTTTGAGTAAACCAAAATGTCGTCCACAAACACTACAACAAACTTATCGAGGTATGGCCCGAACACACGATTCATCAGATCCACAAATGCTGCTGGAGCATTGGTGAGCCCGAAAGGCATCACAAGAAATTCGAAGAGTCCGTAACGAGTTCGAAAAGTAGTCTTCGAAATATCGTCCTCCCGTACCCGTAATTGGTGATATCCAGACCTTAAGTCGATCTTTAAAAAGTATTGTGCTCCTTTAAGCTGGTCAAATAGATCGTCAATCCTTGGTAGTGGGTACTTGTTCTTAACTGTTACTTGATTTAGTCGTCGATAGATGATGCACAAGCAGAGAGTTCCATCCTTCTTCTTAACAAAGAGAATTGGCGCACCCCAAGATGAGGTACTCTCCCTAATAAAACCACGTTCCTTTAATTCTAATAATTATTTGTCCAGGTCCTTGAGTTCAACAGGTGCCATCCTGTACGGTGGCATGGAGATCGGTGTCGTCCCGGGAAGAAGTTCGATTATGAATTCCATCTCTCATATTGGAGGTAATCCTGGTAACTCTTCAGGAAAGACATCCATGAATTCTTCGACCACCGGGATACGCTTAGTGATGGTACCGTTCTTATCATCACTTAGTTCTAGCTGAGCGAGGAAGCCTAAACTACAAAGGAGTTTCGACTTCTGGTGATGGTGTCCCAAAGAGGTGAGAGAGTTGAGTGCATTTCTCGCACCATCAAACTGAAATGTGACACCTTCTCGAGAAAAGAAGGTCACTCTCTTCTTAAAACAGTCAAATATAGCATGGTATGTTGCAAGCCAATCCATACCCAGGATGACATCAAAGGTGGTCATCCCTAAAACGATCAGGTCCCCTACGAGTTCCTGATCGGCAATTCGAATAACACAAGCTCGACATACACGATTTAAGCATACACTCTCTATTGGGGTAGTCACACATAAAGAGGATTTAAGAGGTTCGACTCTAATCCTAACAATATAACATATTAAGTCGATATAAAAGAGTGTGTTGCACCAGGGTCAAATAAGATTTTTGCCCATAAATTAAACAAAAGAAGTGTACCTTCTACTACTGCATTATCCACGTCGTCATCAGTTTGGACTGCCGCAAATTCCCTTCCTTGTTGGTTGGGTTGTGTTGGCCTATATTGGTTCTGAGGTCGTTGTTGTTGTTGCTGTTGATTGGGCCTCGAATACTGGCCTCCTTGACCTTGTTGAAGTTGTTGTTGTTTAAGTCTAGGACAGTGTTTGCGGATGTGTCCAGCCTGACCACACTCGTAACATTTCTTCGGCTGGGAGTTATCCCCATTCTTATCTTGTGTATTCTGTCCCAGAGTTGGATTTGGCCTTTGTCGCTTGAAGGAATCCTTCCTATTGTTGTCTCTCTTCCTAGCATGGATTTTCTGGGATTCCTCATGCTCGCGCTCGACGACCAGTGCTCGTTCGACAATTCCCCCGAAACTAGTAAGTAGAAAAGGTGCAACTCTACTACGGATACCAGGCCTCAAGCCTTCTTGGAATTTGAAAGCCTTAAGTTCCTCTGTGGCGACGAGTTGTGGAGCATAGCGTGACAGTTCCTCAAATTTTGCTTCATATTCTGCTACCGTCATATTCCTCTGAGTGAGCTGTAGAAATTCTCCCATCTTGTTGTTCCGTGAGGCAAGTGGGAAGTACTTCTCTAAAAATATTTGCTTAAATGCTGGCCATGTCATTCCACGTACCTCTTTTGTGCGCTTAGTCAATGACCACCAATGATTGGCCTCCTCAGTGAGTAAGTACACAGCAAGGTCCACTCGAAGCATGTCATCCACACGTAAGAAGTCCATTCTCTTCTCCAAATCAGCTAACCAGTTCTCAGCCTCGAGGGGATTTGTAGTTCCTTTAAACTTTGGAGGGTCATAGCGATGAAATTCTCGGATTATAGTCATCGTCCGAGTTTCTTCACTTAGTTCAGGTGAAACAAGAGGCCCTGACCTAGTCTCACGTAAGGCCTCAGTCATTTCGCGGAGAGCTTGAGCTAAGGCATCATCTTGATTTGCACCCCTTGCCATATCCTACAAGGATACAGTTGTGAGTACAACCAAATGATAATTGGTTCAATGGTCTTCAAACACTTGATTGCACATCATGCAAAAGCTTATTTTATTTAGTACTAGAAGATCCATTATTTTAACACAACCACACAATATTATAACTATGATTAAAGCTAGTATATATGTGAATGGGTATAGATCACTTTTCTAAAATCTCCTCAGATTTAAAGTTGTTAAGCCGATTTCGAACGTAACTAAAAGTCCTCCTGTTGTCATCCTCATAATCGATTTGATCTCGAAAAAGATTAAAGAATTCAATTGGGTCTTGTTCCTTGCCCAATTTTACCTTCAGTTTAAGTGGTCGGCCACCAGTAATTTTCTTGACAGAAGTAATCTCCGTCAAACTTCTATCAGGAATCCAGAAGCTAATAGATCGATTATGTTTGGATGGATAGAAATTCCTCGTTCTAAGATAGTAGGTTCTTAGTTCTAACCACTTTGATCCCCACTTAGGATTTAGGCATTGGGAGTCACGGGTATCCACCGAGTCAACCGCTTTTAGTATGAATTTCTCAGGAATTGAAGTGAAACTTTGAAAGAGTTATACCAGTTCGGCCACATGTTCTAATTCCCATCGGTAGGCTGAGTCTCGACACCGAGGGTTAAATTCCTAGAGTTAGCAAGTAGAGAGAATTGCTCGTCCTCTATTATACTTGCTTATATACAAAAACAAGCAAACAAGTCAAGAAATCAAGTGACACACATACAAAATTCAGTGTTAGGTTTTAGTATATAAAAATCAGGCAAACAACAAGCAAGCATAGCAAGACTCATCCTATAGGACCACTTAGATCTAATACCATTGCTCTGATACCAAGTTGTAACACCCCAAATTCTGGATCACGGGCCATCTTCTTTAATAACCCAGAACTCACGGTGTTAAGTCGAAAAATAAACTAGTTTAGTCATCACAATAAATATATATAAAACAAGCACACTTAATTCATATAATTATTAGCAAACTTAAGATAAACACACCCGATGATAGTTATCACATGGTGAAATAGTTCATCACCAATATTTCAAGCTAGTAGGACAAAATAAAACATAGAAAATATAAGTTCCACAGTTTCAAACATCTAAACATAACATGAGACACGAAGCTTTAAATCATCACTCCTTTTAATCATCCTATTCCTGTGTATTCGGCACATCTCCATCATTTAAGAAATCTGCAGGATTATCAACAACAGTGAGAAAACTCAATAGGTTCATCTCCCCACCCCTAGTGGGCAGCGGCTAAACACTAAGCGATAAAACACCAAATAAGTAGTTAATAAAAATTCTCAAGTAAAGAAATGCTTCGAATAACCACGAGGCGTATAATCATGAAAAATATGATCTTATACAAACTTTCCGATTTTGATCCTTGGTCTTTCGGAAACCACATCACCCATTCCGATTTTGATCCTTGGTTCGGGAACCACAACCATCGATGGTGGAGTATTAAACTCCAAGGGAAAATCACTGTCCCGGTCAATAAGGGTGTTTCGTCGAGCCTTCGCTCTTATGGAATTCAGATCCCATATTAATGCATCATGAATATGTTAACCAAAACCTTTCATATTCTTTGGATCTTATTTCAAAATCGAGTTCAAAACCAACAATACTCGAGTAACCATAATACATCCTGTCACCAAGAAGTTGGGTTAATGCAATAACGTAATAATTCATTTAAACCTCGAAATAAACCATCACGATGAGAATATGAAAATTTGATACCAAATCTGTCCTTGGAATTCTAAAATTCGTCGTTTAAACTTCAAAACAGTTTTGTGAGCAACAAGCATAAATGGAATTCGAAATCCAACTTAAATTCAAAAGAAACCGTTAAGTATAAAAGGGTTCATTAAATTTACAAGATTACACCTTTGTGTTAGTAAATATTGGCCACAAAAAGTTTACCCTTAACATACACAAACAGGTTGAGGAGTTAAATAACAAGAGGAGAACCAAAAGACGATTTTTAGGCGTATTACATAAGAATAAGAGTTGTACATAAGGTCAATTTAAGAGGTCTAATAAACTGAATAAACAAACTCTAAAAGTGCTCAAATTTATACTAAAGGTAGATATATGTGTCATGAAAGTATAGGAACTGAAATCACTCAATTCAGAATTATACAAAGGAAGTTATACCCATTTTCGTACCAGCTGTGCAGTAAAACCGAGAATTCAGATTTCAGAAATGCGCAGTTTAACGAAAACAGTCGCTGTGGATTATTTACAAATCGGATTTTGGTGATTCCAAAAGCATTAGAAAGATAACAGATAAATGTATAATTCTTATTCATGGCATTAAACCAGAAAGTAAATCAATCTAGAAGAAAAATACCAATCTTTAGGACTTTCTCAGCAAAATTGATTTTGTCAAAACTCAAAGGTAACTTTCAGAATTAAAAACATATAGTAAATGAGCTCCAAAAATTATAAAATTTTTACAGGAGATACATATATATGTTAAAAACATATGAGAGTTGGAATCACTCAATTTGGGTCTATAACGAAGAAGTTATGGTCGATATAGTAGTGACTATGCAGTAAAAACGGGAATTTACAATTTCATATCGAAAATACAAAAAAATCAGTTCATTGTTGTTAGTAAAACTAACCTAAAAACAGATCTATTATTTGTGTAAAATAAGTCCAATAATTATTCCATTAGTTGTGGATAAACCAACTCAAAAATTAGTCCAAAACTTAAGCTTTCATGGATACCTAAATTAAGAACAATTATATGCTTAAAATCTTAAAATCATGATTAATACATATGATATACAATTTATAACATATGATGCAATCCAATAATAAAAACTTATCATGCATACATATATCTTAAGAGATGAACATTTTCATAAAATTTCAAACATAGTAATCGATAAAACATCCCACTAGAAATGGTTCAATGAGACCTACCTTTGATAGCTAGAAATTATCCAAGAGGGTGGTGATCTTCTCAAATTCTTCTTCTCTTAATTTTCCTTCCTCTCTTCCTATTTCTCTCTTCTCAATTCTCTCTTAACTTACACCATATTTTTCTTCACAAACTACCTCCTTATATAGGTGAAAATGGAATCTAAGGTGGTGGATGAAAATAAAAATTAATGGTGGTGGATTAGCCATTATAATGGTGGACTAGCCATTACTTAGTGGTGGTGGACTAGCCATTATAATGGTGGACTAGCCATTATAATGGTGGTATTTTTATTATTATTATTTATTTATCAATTTATTTTATTTTATTATATATATGTAGATAATTATTTTGTGACTTTAACTTAATTTCTAAAAACAAAAGAAAACATATGTATTTGTAGATATGTATTTAATAAGTATATTCTAATATATAGGTATACATGTAGATAAGTTCATCACATATTTATACATACTTATATGCATACACACACACATGGATAGATATATATATATACCTTAATTCTATAAGTGGTTAGTAAATAGTAAAATTACCTCTTGACACACATGCAATAAAATAATACTTATGGGTCATTGAGTCAACAAAAAATTTAAGGGTTAAAATTTTTCGGGGTGTTACACGATTAGTCTCCCAAGTACAACGATCAAAATCCTTCGATAAAACACTTCAACGAAGAAAACACACAAATCACACTTGTATATTCTCTCTTGAACACAAACGCACACACTTAGAATTTTTTTCCGATAAAAATGAGAGGAACAAATGACCTATTAAAAGATGATGACACAACTCTTAGGAAGAGATACAAACTAAAAAAATATTAAGACAAAAGGTGTAAGGACCTAAAAGGCAGTTCATGTATGAATAGATACCAACACACCAGTTTCATTCACATAGGACTCTTCAGGATTAATTAGTTTTTCTCATTCACCCAGAAACTATTTTGACAAGTAAAATCATATGGACCCATAAAAAATTAGTGGGTCCCACTTAATTTATTCTAAAGACAACTCGGTCAAAGCCAAGTTTCCAACATAAATTGTGCGTTAATTATTTTACACCACACAAAAACAATAACAAAGACTTTTAATTAATTTCAACTCTTGATGTACCATATTTACACTACACAAAAAACTCTTAATTTCCTTAGTTATTTATATGGAAAGAGAAAACAATAAATAGACATCCCCATTTTTACATGTATTACACTTCTACAATTACTACACTAGTCCAATTAAACATGTCTAGCACAACTCCACACTCTTACAAACTAGCTAACAAAATAGAAGTGAATCCTTTATTCAACAACCCACGTATGCACACGTACAAATACTTAACCAATTACTCCTAAAAAAAATATAGGACACCATTTATTGAGCATGTAAACTAACTAAATAGTTGTCAACGTGCAAATCAATCCAATGGATATCTTTGCATCATAAATTTTATCACTGTGATTTTGACTAAGTTCAGATTTGCATATATAAACAGTGATTTCTATTGAGTTCAAATTTAGATTTTTATATCTTTCGAATTTTTATTTCTTTTTTGAAAAAAATACAAATGATTGGTTTAGTTTTGAAGATCTCAACAAAAAATTTCAAAAATATAAAATTTATCAAAATCTAATTTGTGGTTTTAAAGATATAGCATTTTAAAGTTTTAAAACAAAAAATAACAAAATTTCTCTCTCTAGCTGTCTACCTATATAAATTAAGAAAGAAAGGTAAAATTAGAAATACATGTAAGCAAAAGATACATATGAGTTTCAGAAAAAGACTAAGGGGGTGATTGTTTTTTTACCACTAATTAGTGGCAGACCCACAAAAATATTCTTTATTTTTCACCACTAACTAGTGGTAGGTAGAGGTAAACCTTTAATTTTGGACTTCAAACGAACTTAGTGGTAGGAAGCTTTTTCCAATCATTTACTACCACTTAATAGTTTAAGGCCCAAAATTAAAGGTTTGCATCTTACTACCACTAGTTAATAGTTAAAAGTAAAGGCTATTTTGTGTGGGAAATGGCAAAAAAAAACATAACATGATTTTGCTCAAAATCCACATTTCTGATTGCCAAATACCAAAAACGCCACAAACATTTTATAATAGCCAAAGCTCCTATTTTCTTTTTATTGATTTTAACGTTTCCCACTTTTTTAGGGATCATATATCTATTTACTCCACTAGTACAAAAAGTGGAGTAAATCTTTAATTTTTTTATTCCCTTTTATGCTTATTTAGTTAGAGGATAATATATTAATTTCATAGATTTTATTCCTTAAATGTTGCTTCATTGAGTATTTTCATTTATTGGTTTCCTTTGTAAATCAAATTCTTTTTAGTAGGTTTTTTTAGAATATCCAAAATAATTAAATATTTTATCTTCAATAAAATTTTACAAATATTCTTCTTTATAGTTTTTGTGTTTTCTGTTAGGCTACAATCATGCGCATGTTCTCTATGTATCTTTAGGTAGTATAACATATGCATATTCTCCATGTATCTTTTATATTATTTTATATTATACTCATGATGGTCAGATATGTAACTTCACCTTATTTATATTCAGTCCATTTCTTAATATCTCTCGACAATAAAAATTTTTGCAGATGCGCTCTCTTCATCTCTTAACCCTGTTGCTGACAATCAACTAGTGCAATACACCCTCAGTCGGTTAGGTTATCATACTCGAGGGTTAAAATCATCATGAAGAATATTGATTTTAATTTTTTGATAAAATAAGTATGTTTCTATTTCATTTTTTTTCAATTTCAAATTTAATTTAGGTTAGTAATAATCTTTTCTGCTACACTGATTCGTAGTAATGGTTTTTTTTTACATGTTTTAATTTAAAACTTTTATTTTGATTTGCATATATAGTACTCTAATTTTTCAATTCCAGATTGAATCCTAATTTATTTGTACAAATAAAATATTATTTTTTCTTATGCAATTTTATTTTTACACGTATTAGACTTATGCCATTTTAGCTCATAATGTTGTACGTGATATAATTTTGCTAATTTTAAACAGTTTACATGAATCTATTAACTTAATTATATTTTAACATCGGATGTCAAACACCATAAATGACCATGTGCCAAATTTTTTACTTACTCTATTTGTGGTTGATGTTTTATTTCTTATGCAAAATTATATTTCGCTTATGCAAATTATTTTTTATTTATATTTTTTAATTTTTGTACATTGTTTTGATGCACATAAAGCTTCATTGTTCCAATTTTTATTGTGCAAAGTTATTTTGAGTTCATCTTCCTCTTAAAAGACCATTTTTATTGTATTGTTTGATTCTTTTAGAATAAAATCTAGATTTAGTTTGTGAAAACATAATTTAGCGAGAAATTTCAAGAAAAATCTAGATAAAATATATGTTTAGGTAAAGAAAAGATCTCGTTCATTACCCTAATTTAAGGCTTTATAATATTTTATAACCGAAAATAGAAGTTTTAAAAAAAGAATCTCCCTTATCTAATAAGGGCAAAAAATTCTAAAAAATTAAATTGGAGGATTTGGGGTTTGGCTATTTTGAAATGTTCATGGAGTTTTTGGATGGGAAATTCTAAATTTTGGAGGTTTTGGCAATTTTATGAAAAAACAATCACCCCTTAAAATGTTATTATTGTTAAAAAAAGTCTAAACAATCAAAAAGTAATTAATAAAAAATATTTTGGATAAATTAAAGTAACTGGGACCAAACTATAATAAACCTTGTGAAAATAGATTATTTGGTCAATCTCTCTTTTTATTTTATCTTCGAGAGTTTTTGGAACTCAAAATATGATGTTCAAACTGAGCTACACAATCAATCGAGCAATTACACATTAATTTAAATAAATTGATGTTGTTAGGGATTCTAGGTTTTTAAAATTTAAACTGGCAGCGGAATTAAAATTAGTTTAAAACTATTTCCTTGAATCCCTTTTAATTCTTAATCGCTGTTAGGAATCTTAAGAAGGTTGGAGGA
>MVGT01003328.1:17959-40107 GCA_002174775.1 Macleaya cordata | reverse complement strand
TGTGCACATGCATGTTAGGTCTGTGACTTTGTTCCTTACATTGAGTTTGTACCTAAGAAATGCATTAGAAGAGTAACACATTACTTTTTTCTCTATTAATTTTAGTTTTACTCTTACACCCTATTTACATTAGCATGTGGGCCTACATGAAGATTATTCAACAACCGACATTGACCAACAAGATGAGAAGATCAGTGTAGTAAAAAATTAACCCTTGATCGAATCATCTCTATACAGGCCCACATAATGTGTAAGTAGAGTATAAAAAACAGGTATAAAAATTGAACATGTAAAAGATTTAAAAAGAAATGGATGGAAATATCGGTTGTGCCACAATGACTAACAGTTTAAACGGCTAAAACTGCTTAAATTGGAGCACCTTATAATAGTATAGATTGTTTTATGAAGAAAAAAGATACTCCTTGAAAAAAAAAAAAAAAAGATATCCAATAAATTAATTGGTGATTTTCTTGGGAGGGGGTGAGTTTCATGTGAGTCTTTTAATATCTCATTGTGGACACTTAGATCAATTCTGACCATTCAACTTATGGATCCAACTGATAGAGTTAGCAGTTTCAGATATGTGAACTGTAAACAGGTAATCATATTAAATAATTCTTAAATCAGTGGAATTGTTTTCTAGACAGTAGACACTTCACCTTATTAGGTTTTTTTTATAGGGTAGGCAACTACCTGAAATTTATTCACAGTCCAAGGGAAGATCTATCAGAGTTGATAGAATCGACAATACACGAGGGTGGGTGGGGATTCATCCACCAATCAGAAATTTTAAGTGAGAAAGCATGTTTAGCTAACTAATGGGCCACACAATTGGCTTTTCTAGAAACAAATGCAAAGGATGTTGATGTAGTTGCAACTCTTAAGTTTAAGAATATCAGAGATGATAGCACGGATTCTCCAGGGTGTTGTGGTCGTGCTATTGTTGAGAGCTTGTACAACTTGCAGAGAGTCTCCCTCGATAATACATTGCGGAGCATGGAGTTTCCCTGCTAGAGTGATGCCTAGAAGGAAAGCATTAGCTTCTGCTTCAAGAGAAGTGGATGCCTCAAAGCATTGAGTAGAGCAACTTATAAAATTTCTATTAGCATCTCTAGCTACAGCAGCAGAGGCGGCAAATGGGAGTGTAAAGGCTGCATCAACATTAATCTTCACGGTTGATGGAGGGGGTTTGCTCCAAATTACATTTGTACTGGAATTATGGGGGGCAGGTGGGTGATCCTCCAAAATACTAGTTGTCTCTGCATAGTCTTTAAAGGTACATGCCGAATGGTTGATGATGCTTTGAATGTTTAATTGCACTTTGTTGAAGATTAGATTATTGTGAGCCTTCCAAAGGCTCCACATAATGCAAGCGGCCGTGTGAAAAGCAACTAAACCATCCGGTGAAGATAGCCAATATGATATGAGAGTCGAGCAAGATAAGTCAGAATTTTCAAGGTTGAGACCAAGAGGTGAAGCAAACCAGAGAGCTCATGTGAAGGAACATTGGACGAACAAGTGGTCCACAGTTTCAGCAGTCACATTGTATAGTGGGCATTCAGATATTAATGATGGGATGAATCTGCTATTATTGTGACGAACTGCAATGGCATTGTTAAGAACTCTCCAGATGAAGTATAAAACCCGGGGAGAAATGTGCTTGCACTTCCAGAGCTTTGTCCATGGAAAAGTGGTAGAATTAGAGGTCTGACTCGAAGATGTAGAACCCTGCATCCCTGCCAAAAAACGATAGAGAGATTTAGTAGTAAAAAACCCATTAGTCGTTTTGGTCCATATAATTTGATCTAGAACATCACTTTGGGGAATACAAATTTGGAGAATAGCCTGAGATGCTACTGGATCAAAACTTTCCCTGATGAGGTCAGAGTCCCAGATCTTAGTATTTGATTTGAATAAGTTGCAGACCCAAAAGATAGTTCGGTTGTCAATCAAATGAGGTCGATTCACCCTGAAACCTGGTAATGTTGGGATCCAAGGGTCATCCCATACACAAATACTTTTACCATCACCAATCGACTAACAGTATCCATCCTTAATCACAGCTTTCATGGATGTGATTCCAGCCCAAACTGAAGAAGCAGTAGTGGGTTTTGAATGAGACCAAAAATTGTCATGCTTGAGATACTTTGCTTTGAGAAGTTTTATCCAGATGGCCTCGGGTTCATTGAGAAAACGCCAAGTGAGTTTTCTAACTAAGGACTTATTCACCATAGCCAAGTTTCTGATATTTAAGCCCCAATTTCTATAGGCTTTGAGATAGTATCCCAACCAATATAATGTAGTTTACGATCTGGGTAGTTATGGCCCCACCAGAAATTGTGTTGATACCTCGCCATTTTTTCCAGGATCTGATTTGGGAGAATACCAGAGTTCATGTGAAAGATGGACAAAGTAGCTAGAGTTGATTTGACCAAAATGGTACGCCCTGCATGAGTTAAAGTCTTTCTTTTCCATCCAGCCAATTTGGAATTGAACTTTGGAAGAATATGGTCATAAGATTTGCACAAGTGTTTGCGTTGGAGTAAGAAATATCCCAAGTAACGATCAGAATTTTCCATTTTTGTGACGTCTAAAGTAGACAAAAGTTCCTCACGTTTGTCCTAGGATATCACCTTGCTGAAATGAATAGCAGATTTGTGATAGTTTATAAGCTGACCTGACCAAGATGAGTAGATGGATAGAATCTTTTTGAGGTTGGTGACGCTGGTTGTTGTAGCTTTGCCAAAGAAAAATAGATCATTAGCAAACATTATATGAAAGATGGTAGGGGCCATATGATTCACTCGAATTCCATGATATAGGCTGTCATTTTCAAACTTCAACATAATTCTAGAGAGAACTTCAGAAGTTAGAATAAATAGGTATGGAGATATTGGACAACCTTGACGTAAACCTCGACTACTCTTGAAGCGACCATGGGGACAACCATTCACCATTATTAAGAAGATAGGAGTTGTAACACATTGCATGATGAGTTGATGAGTTGTACCTTGAATACCAAAACCCTTCAACATCTCACTCAGAAAATCCCAATTTACCCTGTCGTAAGCCTTAGCCATATCAATCTTTAAGGCAAAAGAACCAACATTGCTGCTAGAGTGTTTCATGTAATGAAACATTTCTTGAGCAATCACAATGTTGTCACTAATTTGTCTTCATCTTATTAGGTTGACCATCTTAAATTATTATACTAAATTAAGCTCCACCTTGGCTAATTTTTAAGCAATGTGTTGTCATTTCCTTTAAAAAAAATAGGTTATGTCCTGCGTGACTCATGCACAGCAAATAAATAAGTCCACATATAGAGTCCCAAATAAGATAAAGGAAATTGAATATTTTAACCTAATTTTCTACAAATTGTAAGTTCAGCATAAAAAACACATCAACGAATAGGGCTTGTTCAAAATATTGCAATGCAGCAATTGATTGTTTGATTGTGGTACCAAATAGAAGCCATCTGATGTCGTTTGAGAATTGAGATAATATCAAAGCTAGTTTAAAGGACAACTCATGTTGGTCGCCTATGTCAATTGGTTAGAGCGTTGGTCTTATGCGCCAAAGGACGCAGGTTCGAGCCCCGCCGGGACCATCGTTGTATGTTGAGTCTAAATTTTTCAATATATGTTTGAACAACTTATTCTTTCTTTAAACATTACTTACAAAGGTCATCCATATCCGTTCAAGGCGCCTCGCATCAGAAGGGGAAACTACTGATGGGAAATGACCCATGCGTTGGGTCGTCTCATAACATACGCCTCCTCCCCCACCCGCCCAACATCGAAGGACTCCGCACCAGTGAGAACATCAACCAGATGAAAATTTGTAAATACTTGACGAGATTAATTGTAGAGACCAGATGAAGAAGATAAGTTGAAGAAAAAGATCAACAACTCGTTGATGTTCTCATTAGAGGGGCCAAACATTTCTAAAATATGCACACTCTCTAGTGAGAACATCAACAATTAAAAATGTTTAAGGAGCTTAACCATATTTGATACAACTTACCTATTTGCTTTTTCCTTCAAGTCAACTTAAAAGACCAAATTTGATTATGTTTGAGAGTTGCCTTTATCCCTATTTTAGATGTCAATATCAGCTTCCTTAATGTCTTAACACTAGGCCAATTCTTCTGTTGGATCATTATGATGTATTAAATTTTTAGAAAATGAGAGGGATATCCGTTGCATGCAGCAAACTCATCAACATTTTATACAATTAGTCTTTCTACTGTTTGTGAAAAGATGGAAACCCTTGAAACATTTAGCTTTTACTAATAAGTCACAGTTCTGTTGTTAACTACAATGCAAATACTAATTTGAATTGTAAGCTATGCAAACACCAATTTGCACTGTAAACCATGCAACCATTGATTTGCATAGTAAAGATGGACAATGCAGATCTAGAATTTCATAAACAATGCAAATTCGAAATTGCAGAGTCTATTTATAGAACATGGACATTGCAAATATGAAAATGCATTGTCTGGTGATGACTTCAACAACGATTTTCTGCGATTCCAGTGATAATTCCGACAACTTCAGCGACCTTTTAAGAATAGTGTGTGCCGATGTCATACTTGAGAAGAAGAAGAAGGGTAGTTTAAAACAAAGCTCACATGTTTTATTTTTGTGATTATAAGTGGACATTAGAATTGAAGTTGTTTTTATTTTTATGATCCTTTGACTCGTCAAAAATTTATTGGAAATCAACAAATGGGTTGCCTTTGTCTTTTTCTTTTTTTTCCTGAGGATGATGTATTTGATGTGGAGATTGAACATCCTCGTTTCTAAATTCTAGCCAAAAATCAACTTATTGGGTGTAAACGGGACGGTTCCGGAACCTCAGTTGGTGATTTCGGATCCAGTACCGCTAGGATCCGCGGGTATCCGCGGGTACCCGTTACCCGTTTTTAATTATTATTTTTTTTATTTTTTCTACATAAAACCTGTTTGTATTTTGTATTTTCGTATTCTATTCAATTATAAAATTTATTTTATTATCAAATTTGTTGTATAATAGTCATTGGTTTTTTTTTTAATTAAAAAAAAGTTAAAAATAAATTAAAATTTGTTGTATAATAGTAAATTAAACTATAAAATTATAAATTAAATTATAAAATTTATAAGGATCCAAAATTAAACGGATCCAAAAGGGGCAGATCCGAAATGGATCCAAAATTAATCGGATCCACAAAATGAGGTCCCAAAATTACAAAAAACGATTCCGAGACCGATTCGGTTCTGAGTATTTTAGTACCCATTAAGTTATGATGAGGACCCCAAAAGTTTGTTGTCGATTTTTGATGTCCCGAACTCCCAATGGCAGAGGAGGGTCCATTTAATTTTGGGCCAACATTTTAGGAACAAAGACGGAACGAAACCAACAAATGATGACATTGACATCTATCCATAATTCATTAGAATCCAGCGTAAAATAAGAGAGTAACAACGTGACGTTGCTATTGTGAACCGTATGTTCAGAACAACCATCTCCCTCCTCAATTCCCTAATTCACTAAAAAAAACCTTTCAATGAGATTCAACTACTCCATGATTTCAGTATCTCTAAAAAGAAGGCTATTAATGGCGACCACTCCACCATCTCCAACTCCCAATTCTCTCTCTAGTTTAATGGACTCGAATTCGCTCTTGTACGGAGGAACCCAGAGACTCAGAAACCTAGCTCAACAGCTGCGACTCTACAAATCTCCTCCTACCTCCTTCGATGACGACGAAATCGATGAACAAAAAAGGGAAGAAAATGGAGGAAAAGTGGTTTCACAAGTGGGTTTTGCACAATCTGCAACTCCAATTGCAGACCAAGAGAGATTCAGATGTAAGAGAGCTGCAGTTCTTGTTTGTCTCTTCGAAGGTGATGGTGGGGATCTGAGGGTTATTCTCACTAAACGTTCTTCAAGACTTTCTACTCACTCAGGTCATTAGGGATAATTCGATTAACCGATACAATCAATTAGGTTTTTTGTTTATTTTTTCTGAATTTTGAAAATTGAAGTTGATTTCGTTGTGCGCAGGTGAAGTATCATTGCCAGGAGGCAAAGCCGATGAAGGAGATGCAAATGATGCAGAGACCGCGACAAGAGAAGCTAATGAAGAGATTGGGTTGGACCCTTCACTTGTTAATGTTGTCACCGTTCTTGAACCCTTCTTGTCTAAGGTATGGAAGAATTTGAATTATGGGTTCTTTTCAGTTTATACAGGATAATATGAAATTTTCAATTCTTTTTTTTTTTTTTTCCCTGTCAGGAACCCATGTTTGGTTCTATGAATTTTGAAGAATTGAAGTTCAATTGAAGAAGAAAATGGTTTTTGATTGTTTCTTTTGTTTCAGAAAACTTTATTTTGTTTTTTAATGCGTAACCCATCTTTGATTTAAAATTTTGAGTCACATTGAAAAAAAAAAAAAAGGCTTTTGATTGATTTTTGTTGCCGAGTTGAACTTGATACTGTACCTGATATAGAGGAAAGCTAAGGTAACATTTAGGGAGAAGTTGCCAGCATGTTAAATTGGTGAAGTGTGTGAGTATATCACGAAATTAGTTCAAAAACCAAGCTAAATTCCCTTATTATGTTCTTGATCTGGAAGGAGGTAGGGTTATCCTCAATCGACACTCTCTTTCATGTCCTCCAACATATTACATGTCTTTGTTTGCATTTCCAAAGAATGCTGCGAATGAATTTGAGGAACGTATTCGAAAGTTTTTATTGATTAAACCAAAACAAGAGGAAAAAATTGCATCGGGTACGCTGGGAGATACCAAAATGCCAAGAGTTCAAATTCTAACCTGTCACCCTGGCTGAAGCAACAGAAGTATGTGCAATAACATGAGAATATGGAGAAAGATATTAACATTTATGAAGTGGAAATCTTTTCATTTTTTTTTTGTTCTTGATATGTATAACTGAAACTCTGAGTTCCACTGACATGGATTAAAAAGAGGATTATACAAACAGAGGTACCATAACATGAGAATATGGAGAAAGATCTTAACATGCATGAAGTGGAAATCTTCTTATTTATTTATTTTTCTTGATCCGTAAAAATTTTCTAACCGGTCATGATATGGAAATCTGATATTAGATCGAAGTAGTTTGCTTCAGATGGCTCCAGTTTAGAACTTAATGAACCATCCACCTCCCACTGAGTCTAGAGTAACCTGTGTAAGTAGTGAAGTTTTCAGCCTTGCCATGGAACCCTCCACCTACAAGCTGAAGCACTATTAAAGTTGCAGCTCTTCTTGAATTGGCTTCACAGAGGTCAAAGGAAATTGTTATTTTCTCTAATTTTTCCAGTTCTAATATCTGGGTTTGTTTCTATGCAGCACCTCCTGAGAGTGGTTCCTGTCATTGGCATTCTTTCTGATAAACAAGCATTTAAGCCCACACCAAATGCTGCAGAGGTTGAAGAAATATTTGATGCTCCCTTAGAGATGTTTCTCCAGGTTCCCCTCTCTACTTCTCTTTCATTTCTCTTTGGTTTTAGTTTGTCTTCTTGAAGAATCTCATTGTTCAGAGATTTGATCCAACTTTGGTGGATTTAGGAGGAAAGCCGGACGTCGGAGGAGAGAGAATGGCTCGGGAATAAATATCTGATCCATTTTTTCGATTACAAGGTAGAGAACAAAAAGTTTGTTATATGGGGTTTAACTGCAGGGATCTTGATTCGAGCCGCCTCAGTTGTGTACCAGCGGCCGCCACCCTTTCTGGAACAGAGGCCTAATTTCAGAGTTCCAAAATTTGTTGATAAAGGAACAACCATGCCATGAACACCATTCTGTTGGGGTTGTATATTTATTTTGTCTCTTGTTGATTAAATCCATAGCAATCTGCATTTGTTGGGTTGGTACTTTATTCAAGAGATTGATATATGTAAATCTTACTATAAATTGAACACCAAACACTATTTTCAATTCAAATTGTTCAATAGTTGTTTGTTAATTTTTGCAGCACTTACTTTCATGTATTAATTTGAGACAGATTTTTATTGAGTTTGTTGCGCGCTCTTACAAATATTTGCAGAATAAGCTAATATTACGATATAAGTTTGTCAGTTCGTAAGGGTTTTATATTGGCGTTGGGATGGTGGAGATTTACATGTTGATCATAGTATCATGGTTTAAAATCTAGGTACCTTTGATCAGGTTAAATATCTGAGTTTGAAGATTTTCTGGAGTTGTGCTGTGTAGCCACCAGCCACCTACATATGAACAAGATCTTAACCTTTGACAGCTTTATGTTGGTAAGTTGGGGAGACAATATCGGTGCTAGTAGCGGCTAAGCTGCATGGGGCTGTATTTCAACAGGCCTTGGTATACAAACAATGAGTTAAACAGTTCCTTGTATGATGTTGGACTATTCATTTGAGCATACTGTGGTTAAACTGTCAGAGACAACTGAAAGCATGGAGGGGTTCAAGTCTACCTTGTCAGCCAACTCATGAATCCAAATTGTTCAGTAGTTTGAAACTTCTGATCTTTGTTTGGCTCTTATTGTGTGTTCGAGATGATCCAAGGGCCTATTTAAGTACAGGTATGGATAGAACTATGTTTTCTTTTTATACAAGGTTCAAGCTCCCTCGTACTTGTGGCTGACTATCTGTCCAGGTTGCCTAGAGTTCAAAAACATCCAGGATCCTATTCTTACCCTTTCAGTCAACATACATGGATCTTTCTCCATCATTGTTAAATTTCTTTTTCCAAGGTCAGCTCTTGCGCGCCCCCGCCCAGACAGTTATTTACTTAACGTAAGCAAATTTTACTTCAGACAGTTATTTACATATTCCCTATCATCATGAGGCATTCGGAGCAGTTGAGATTCATAGCTGAATCTAAGAGTCTTCTAAACACAAACAAAACAAAAAAACAGTGCAGCAAATGAGAGGAAAATAAAAAACATCATCTTAATGAACTTTAGTTTTCAGAAAATTTGATTTGATTTGTTTTCATTAACTGTTAGAACTGTAGATCTCTTTCATTGTAATGAATATTTGGAGTCATAGATAGCAAAATATGAGAAGGCACCCAAAAGAAAAGAACCAGAACCTTAGAGACAAGAGTACTGTCAGGTGAAAAAATTTAAGTTTTAATGTAACAACTAAGGTTAGGCAAGGTGAAGAATTTCTTGAGAGATGCAACTACAACAATATCATGCTCGAAACTGGAAAGAGATTTCTGTTACCAAACTGACAACAGTGCTACCTTCTTCTTCTTCTTCTTCTTCTTCTTCTTCTTCTTCTTCTTCTTCTTCTTCCTCTTTTCAATTAGAACCTAAAGCTTCCTACCCATCTTTCTTCCCTCTAGAGAAAAAGGAACAAAAAGAAAAAGGTCTACTCTTCATCCAGCACAAATGAAAGTTTCACACTCAACTAGTGAAGGAACAAATAAAAAGAAATTCAGACTGACCGCTTCTGCGTCTTGCTTTCGGCGCCTTTGCTTACCGGCTTGAGCCGGAGGCTTGGGCTGGACAGAAAAGGAGAAAAAAGAAGAAAGAAAGAACAGTTTGGGTGTAAGGGTGAATCTATTGCGTAATGATATAGGACATCCATGCAGCAGAAGGGACAATATGGTATCAGTAAATTAATTTGTCAAGTTCTATGAATAGCACATTTATTGTTTATAAGACTCAGGGAAAGAATTATGCCTATCAACTGAAAGATAGTTTTTTTCCAAGTATATAGATTATGTTGAGCTATTTTCAACTAGCAGATGACATTCATACTATGGAAATCACTTTCATATTACACAAGATATGAATAGACTAATAATATACAGCGCCTGAGTATTTATGTCAGACAATAAATGAAAAATCTAGAACCTGCAGTTCGAAATTTGAAAGGCAAACAAGAAGCAATGTGAAAATAAAATCTATATAATTACATCTACAAACAAAACCCAAATTCTAAATGTGTTCAATCCATAAATGGGATCAACAATAATTGGATAACATGTTTCCTTTGAAATTTCAACCCTTCCTGCTTGCCATTTCTTGCATCAGGATTACTGCAATAAGATGTTGCAAAACAATTTGTTTGCCTGCTTCTATTGCTAGCCTGTTTTCTCAAGCAGCAAGCATATGCTCCATGGCCCTGTTAGTGAGTAAACCTAGGATGGCCGCTACTGATAAAAGCCATGGTTTAATTTCAACAGATGGATAGTATATAGAATAAGTAAGATGCATGCTCTATGCAAGAATAAACAGGAAAACTATCCTACCAAATCCTACCAAAAGATTAAGATCTTACTGAACTTTTTCTTCCTGCAGAAAGCCTAACTTTTAAGGGAATTATATTACTTCATGTACAACTCTCTGAAAACCCAAAAGTAGATCCACTTATGGTATAAATCATTTATTTCTACATATTGGCAACTCAATCAAGTGACATCACTTAATAGATAGGGCTCAACTTAGCCAGGACAAGTCACCAAGCAGGTGTAGGTAGCATCTTATAAACAACTATTCAGAACACCTTACTTGGTAGACAACAGAAGATTGTATAATCCATTTTGCTCCAGCATTCCAAAACAGTTCTCTAGCTCATACACACATCATATGTTAATTTTATCATAGTTTATCATCACAATAGAAAAACTACGTAATTATATGCAGCAGTTGATCATAGGGAGACTTCAAATCTTGGATTGATCAATTTCATTACGGAACCATTATGTTACAGCATTCCAAGTACAAGGTAAGGCTTCAAAAAAGCTAGAATACAAGAACCCATACTCATGCTTAAAATTCTTTTTTCTCATCGGAGTATGCATGCCTAAAGTAGTTCTTTTTAACCTGAAGTCCATCTTTTCTTAATGATATAAACACAAAGTCTAGCTAAACCTCATGCTAGTGTGAACCTTATACTGGAAAAACTGTAACTGAGATAACATGAAAAATGAAAGAAAGAAAATACCCAAAAAGCGTATATAAAAGAAAATAAAGCAACAAACAATTCATACAAAAATTGAAGAACAGGGCCGCCTATTTACCTTCCTCAGCTAAACACCTCATAGAATTTTTCTATGACGAGTAAACCAGAGTCAATTGATTCTAATGGATCCTTTCGAAGACGGTGTCTTAAGCAGTTAGGGATGACAGTGGCAATATCCTCGGGAGTTACTTTATCTCTTCCCTTCAGAGCAGCTAAAGCTTTTGCTGCCCTGTTAGTTACAATATCTCCTCTCAACCCATCAACATTCAGCTCTGCACACACTTTGGAGATCTTCACACGAAGTTCATGATCTAGCTGAACCGAAGAAAGTGAGCTCCTAGCTGAAGTGATCTGCTCTTGGAGCTTCTCTTGGTCTGCTTTGTAGGACTTCCGAAACTCTTTCGGGTTCTGGTCGAACCGTGCCCTCTCCTCCACAATCTTCACCCTGAGCTCTGCATCTCTCACAGTCCCTACCTGTGCATGCATTCCAAAACGGTCAAGAAGCTGTGGCCTCAGCTCACCTTCTTCCGGATTTCCTGAACCAATCAAGATAAAACGAGCAGGATGTGAAATTGAGATCCCCTCTCGCTCCACTGTGTTCCACCCAGACGCAGCAGAATCAAGAAGCACATCCACCAAATGATCATCCAAAAGATTTACTTCATCCACATAAAGAATTCCTCTATTAGCTTTAGCAAGAAGACCAGGCTCAAACGCCTTTACACCCTCCGTGAGGGCCTTCTCAATGTCAATTGTACCACAAACTCTATCCTCAGTAGCACCAAGAGGGAGATCGACCATGTTGATTTTAGTCGTCACAATAGAGAGTTCATCACCTTTTAATATGCTCTCTCTCACTTCGACACCCATGGATTCCGGATCCTCTGGGTCAGAATTAAATGGATCCCCGGCTACGACCTTGATTTCAGGAAGTAGATCCACTAGGGACCTGACAGTGGTTGATTTCCCAGTCCCACGGTCACCCATTATCATAACACCTCCAATCTTTGGATCAATAACATTTAGAAGAAGACACAGTTTCATCTCATCTTGCCCTACTATTGCAGCAAAAGGGTATACGGGCCGCTGACTTTCCTTGGCAAGCTTTTGAGCCTGAAAATTTCATGGTTTTATTAACCAATCTGATAATATGATACTATTTGTTCACTGATAAATTTGTTCAAACAACCTCGAAAAACTACTCAAGGGTATTACTGGGCTTGGCCAATTTAGCATTGTTTACTGATACATTAAATCATCAACAAAACTACTAAAGGGTATTACTGGTTTTGCTCAATTTATCAAAGAGACTGATTAGATAATGTGAAACCCATTTTGTTCAAACTAAGTATTGTTCCTAAAATCACCAACAAAAGCTACTAAAGGGTATTACTGGCTTTCCCCAATTTATCAAAAAGACTGATCAAACATGAAATTAATGAGTTCCACCTGAGGTTTTAGTAGCTTAATTATAGATAGTTTACTAATAGGTAAAGAACAGAAGAAGGACAAACACAAAATCAGAGTACTACAACAAATTGATCAAGAAACTTGGATGAGAATCCGAACCTGGGTAGGAGGACTGATATCAGTAGCAACATTAGAGACTGAAAAGTGGAACTGAGATCTTCCCTTCTTAACAGGACTTCCAATCGAGAATTTCCTCCCGTAGATTTGGCCTGAACAAACAAAATCAAGAAACAATAATGAGTAATTACTTTACTTTTTGAGTTTTCCTCCACATTAAAGCATCTAAAACTAAAACAATGTGAAATTATAAATGAAAACCCATGAAAGATTTTTCAAGCAGAATCTGTGTACCTGTAGTTGAGGAGATAGAAGAAATTAGAGGAGAAGGTTTTGGGGTAGAAGAAGAAGAAGAAGAAGAAGAGAGGAATCGAGAAGGAAGAAGAGCTGAAGAGGAGGGTAAGAGCAGTCCCGCCATGACTGCACCTTCAAAAACTGTTAAACTAGTAGAGAGAGAGAGAGAGAGAGAGAGAGAGAGAGAGAGAGGGAGAATTTGCAGTTTATGTTTCAATGTTCATATAAAGAGTAAAGCAAAAATTCCATCTTGTCATTTACAGATTGCGGATAAGAAAGAAGATAGAGTGACTGGTCTCCAATTCTCTTTGGAGTTTTTTCTTTCGAGTCCGTTTGATTCTACTGCAGTAACAGAACTTCTAACACCGTTAATACTTCATCCACATAAAGAATCCAACGACGCTCCTTTGAACACCGCTTGCATCGACGCCCATCTAAATGTCAAGACCTTGATTTGATTAACGGTTATGTTAGGCTTACGAAAAGCCTACAAAATTTCATACTCAAGGCACAATCTAGAGTGGATACATATCACTTTAGGATGGATGCGAATCACTGAGAGTATGTGAAAAATAGTTCTACCGGTAGATTAGCTTTCCGTAGAAAATTATGCAGAATTTTATTGTAAATTTAGCATTATCCTTTGACTAATTAGCTTATCCATCAACTTTTCCAACTCCTCAAATATTATTACTTTTCTTCCAAATTGACCACAATAGAAGCTCTCTTCAATATCCATACCATCATATTCGAAAATCAACATGTCCTAAAACTTCTAATCTTCAGAATGAACTGATTTCAAAATATAATAGTATCCAAAGTAAGGAGAACATCCTCTCTAAAAATTAGTAGTTTAATCATCTTCATGTGGACTCTAAAAAATATGGGCTTTCATGGGGTGCAATAAGGTGGGGGATAATAACCCTTCTCTTAAGCAAATAGTCTTTTCTGAGGTTTTTTATAACAATAAAGCTTTTTGGACCGACCAGTTTACAAAATTGGTACCAGATACTTATGTAGCAGGGTGGGACCCACCACTTTTCTCCTCCCAAAAATGTTACGAGGGGTTTTCCAACTTATGTGACAATGGGACCCACCATGCCACATAAGCGTCGGGCATTTGTTTTGTAAGTCCGTCGGTCTCTTTTTATATCTATTGTCCAATTTTTTATTGTAATAGTTTTTCCTTAGGTTTTTTAAATTGGTGTCGAAGGATATAGAGTTTACCAAGGAGAAAAGATGACTATTTAGTCCTCCAAAGATTATGTTTTTTTTTTTCTTATAAGGTTCAAAGATTAAATTAATCCTTATTAAAAAGTAATTTTTAAAGAACAACAAATGTAAAAAATCACCCAAAGAGGGCATTGTTTAAATTTTATTTATTTATTTTTTGTTTAAAGCATTGTTTAAATTTTAATAGTAAAAAATTTAAAGCTTGCAAAATTTACTAAAATATGAAAGCCAAAAATATCATTGTCATTAGGATTTTAAGGGGTAAAAACAGGGCTATGTTTAATCACATTATGCATATATATGAATAAATTTTTTTTAATTGAACTTTTAATTTCAAGACGAATCCCTTTAATAAAATTTGATACTAAGACCTACAATTTATATATATATATATATATATTATTCTCGTGTTATATCCAACTAGTTTTAAAGTTTAAACCTAAGACATCTCCTTTTCTTTTTCTCTTTTTCTTTTCTTTGTAATATCAAACAAAGACATTTCTCATTCACCAAAAAACAACAACAAAAGAGTGGATTTTCAACCTGGAGTAGGGTATTAATCCCAACACCCATTCTTACAGAGAAGCCAAGCCAACATTACATAAGATGCAAACAAGTTAATTAAGCTTGTGGTGTTTCCTAGCAAAGGGGTACTTCAACAGGAATCAAGCAACTAATTCAACTTCTCTTTCTTTTCAATCTTCTTTAGTTAATTACTACTAAATAACTTCTCCATTTCAACTCTGAAATCAGCCATGGCTGTCTCAGGCAAAGCAACCAAAACCTTGAACCCATCCTTGTTCCCTTCATTAATAGCAGAAGAGTAAGGCAAAAAGAAGCAAGGTTCGACGCTTCCAAGTAAATTCCGAGAGAGTGGTAACACAGTCACCGGACCGCCCCATCCAAAATCCACAGTTGAATGACCCAAATGTCTCCAATCTGTGAATCCACTCACTCCTTTCCCTGCTGTAATTCCTTCTGCATAATATAGCTCTTGAAAGTCGATAAACGATCTAACGTATTCGTCCGTCGCATTTCTCTTGCTCTTCTTAATAAGTTCTGCTGTTTCCCAAATTGGTTGCTCAACCAACACTTGAGCATTGAGTTGTACATACATTGCTACACAGCCATTCCCCCAGTAACCTACTGGAAGTGTTGGCTTTAGTTGGTTTCTTATATTGATTGAGTATGCGAACTTCACCTTCTCATCATCTGGTACTTTAGAGGCCTTAACTCTGCTCCATTCATGTCAAAACCAGTTCAAGAAAATTAACAGAATTAATTACATACTTTATAAACACCCCTCAAAATAATGGATGACCTTTACCAAATGTTTTATAAACCTTGCACAATTATTGGTATATAATTCTCTGATCAAAAAAACTAATGAGAGGGAATTATTAATCCCCACCTTATTCAACTAAATCGACGTGGTATCTACATGAAGATAATCTAAGACTTGATTTCAAGTAAGGTTACCAACAAAAGTACAGACGATATGCCTAAAAATTGGGAGGGTAGGGGGGCCAGCATCAGTTCTCCAACTGGGCAACGTGGATGCAACAATTCCCTCTCAATTTTGGAGGGCATATTTCAACTAACACTTTTGACAGTAAAGTTGTTGGGTTTGATTTCTTTGAGTAGTGATGGCCCCACTTAAAACCAACTACCAAACATTTTTAAGTTTTAACCGATCGAAAAATGAGTCGACTCACCTGGCTCGCCATATGAAAGCACCCAAAGCTTCAAATGTAGTAAAGTTCCTTCCTGACTGCTCATAAAGAAACGCTTTGAATCGTTCTAACGACTCGTCTCTTACGTGAAAGCATTCACGAATAGAACCAGTACTGGTCCGTTTACAATAGGGTGAGAATTCTTTATCTAAGCACAAAAACTCGTGAAATGGAAACTCAACACGAGGTGGATCTCTCGGTCCGAGTAGACTCGCTCTGTCCCAAACGGGTTCGATAGAAATATGACTCGCCCCACGAGCGAACTCGGCCATGGCGTTAAAGAACTGAGTCGACCCGAGTCCATCGCACATTGAATGGTGAATGGAAGAACCCAGACTAAACCCACCACAGGTAAAAACCGTGATTTGTAGGACGAATGGGTGGAGCAGAGCATCCTCCGGAGTCGGATCGGGCACCAACTCTTCGAGGAAATGCTCACCCGGATCGTCTAGGTAGTTAACTGAGTCGAGTGTCCGGTTTGCGGTGGCGCGGATTACTGGTACACCTTGCCCCACTGCGCAGAATAGTTCCAAACGCGCATCATTGGAGCGACGACGGAGAGTCCCGGCGAAAGGGTAGTAGTGGACAAGAGCCTTGGAGAGGGATTCCGAGATGACGTGGACCGGATCGGCATCGTGGTTGTGGTGGTCGGAGCTAACGTACGCACGGAGGTAA
Source organism: Macleaya cordata (assembly GCA_002174775.1). Classification (NCBI taxonomy): domain Eukaryota; kingdom Viridiplantae; phylum Streptophyta; class Magnoliopsida; order Ranunculales; family Papaveraceae; genus Macleaya; species Macleaya cordata. Next base: position 23,684 of record MVGT01003328.1, on the reverse strand, counting down.
CGGAAATTGACTTGGACGTTACGATCATTGTCGATGTGGGAGAGAGGGAGGATATGATCATGATCGAACGGTGGATGAGAGGGGAAGATGAGGGTTTTTTCTAAGAGCTTAACTTCCATTAGGGTATGAATGAATGAATGAATTCGATCCCACCAGCTTTGGTTTGCAAATGCAACACACTTTGTAGGCGACGTGTAGCACCCCTCAGCCTACACCTACTGCAAGTGGGAGACACTTTTTAAATTGTGAGTTATTTGAAATTGAAAAAAAAAAAAAATCAAATATTTACTGCTGGTATTAAATTATTTAAATTTAAAATGTCAAATGTTAAATGGAGATTACATTATATATAGGGTCAGGTTATATAGCCCCTTATATAGCCTCTCGTTCTAAAACTTCTAACTCCTTCAAATTAGCCCTTCAAAATTTACAAGTTTTAAATTTTTATTTTGACCGTTGATTTAAAACGGGTAGATTTGAGGTTACAACTTTTAGATCAGGCTGATTTCAGGTAATTATGTTCTCCTCACCGTGTAGATCATTTTCTCCAAAAATCAACCTCTGAATACATTTTATGTAGGCCCCACAAGCAAGGAGTTATATAATGGGCTATATAACATATATATATATATATATATGCAATTACCTATCGAGGGGACACGGACACATACTGCACGAATTTTATTTTTTTAATTTCTTTAACTATAAACATGACACGACACAGATAAAACATAAATATGTTTGTCTTAAAGAAATGTCCGTACTTCATAGGCAATTACAGATTTACATTGTCCATAATTTTTTTTGAAAGTGTATTAAACCATACATACGTACACTATCTTGCATAGCAGCAAGATTGTGAATGTACCTACACAACTTAAATGTTCCAAGCTAAGGTGTTAATTTCTGTCTTTTCACGTAGGACTAATCATTTGAAGTTTAATACCCCTATGCTTTTTCTTTTTCTTTTGATCGGCTATATACCCTCTATGCTTTATGTTTAAGTTTGGCCTTACAAAGGCATTTCCCTCATTTTCTGAAAATTTAGACCTATTCTTTTTTGTAAGAGACGTTCCCCACCCATACACTTCCAAAATATTTTTGAAGCACAACTCTTCTATTGAAGAATTCATCATATTTCATGCTTATGATCTTTGATGCGAACTAAAAAATGATGTTCAATAGATAGTTGAACATGAATTTTGAATTTATAGTTGTTTATGGCCATGTTTGGTATGCAGGAAAAATTTGCAGAATGCAAATTACCACAATTTTAGTAGTGGTAGGTTGCATGGACAAACATGGCCATAGGTATCCTAATTAGTAGAAGAATATTATACCAAGCAGTTGATTTATCAATTTGACCGAGAATAACTGCAGATGCGAAGTTTTTCCCCATACCAAGCAGAGCCTATGTAAAGAATTTTGACTTTATAATTGTGGGTGTTGGTTAGGATTTCTCTAGCTTTGAGAAATTTTGGGTCGGGCATGCATTTGCCCCAAATTTCTTTGCCCCAACTAATTAACTATAATTTAGCTGCCCCAATAGATGACCCAAAAAATAAAACCATTGAATCACAAAGTCTTGTTGTTTAATCAAAGAAGAATGAAAGAAGAATTAATAGAAGAGGGTCGGGCATGGAAAGATAGAGCTTCAAGAGATATATAGAAGATCAACAGAGTGTTTCTACTATATTGAGAGAAGGGGAATATGATATGGGGTTGGGGAGAAACAGCCTACGCTATACCCGCACATTGTAAATTGTACCCATGACAATACCAATGTACTGTCATGACTCATGAGGAAGAAGGAAAATGCTAAAACGTACGCATATTTTGGAGGATTTTCTTCCCCCAAACCCATCGTAAGGCTATTATCACCTCGTGATTTGAATCACATCCTCGAGTTCCGTCTTCCCCAAACTTCAAGACATGGATCACCGTCCACCTCAGGGAGGGATGTAAATCCCCCCAAAAGTGCGTGCATTGTAGCCCTACTCGAGGAAGAAAGACATCTCATTCATCATCATCATCATTATCATCATGCAACAACAACACAAAAAGAGTACGTGGATCTTGAACTTAGAGAGTTGGAGTTGGGCTTATACGTACTCTAAGGTGCCGCCTAGAATATATATATACATATAGAGAATAGATCGACTTACAGCCTTTTATGTACATGTTATATGTACAGACTCATGTGGAACTCACATGAGGTTGATCTAAAATCTGAATTTTTGCGAGAATATTTTTCTCACCATGTAGATCATCTTCACCAAAAATCAGTCCATTTGAAAACTTCTAACCTCATCAAAAATTGATCAGAAGTTGATTAAAAATTCACGGTGAAAAATTAACGATGAGAAAAAGAGTCATTGTTTGATGAGGTTAGAAGTTTTAAAATGGACTAAACATCCCTACAAAATCTCAGCCCTTAGATCAACTTCATGTGGGCCCGATAGGGACCTTGTAAACATAATGTCTATATATTATCTATTATATAATATATTATAGGAGAAGTCTTGGGTTAACAAAACTCTCTCTCTTAGGTGTGGGTTAAAAAAATCTACATTATAAATTTATGGCTCAATCTATTATCTATTATTGGGTTAACAAAATCTTCTCTCCTAAGTGTAGGTTAAAAAAAACCTACATTATAAACATATGTCCCAATTTAAAACAACTAAATTTAGCCCCATATCCCGTGCAAGGCACGGGGCTTCTTTAAAAAAAAAATTGAATTTTTTTATTAGATAATTAGAAAATTTAGTTGTTTTAGAATAAGAATTTATATTCATAATGTAGGTTTTTTTAACCCACACTTACGAGAGAGGGTTTTGTCAACCCAAAAATAGATAATAGGTTGGGTCATATGCTTATAATGTAGATTTTTTTAACTCACACCTAAGAGAGAAGGTTTTGTTAACCCAAAGGCTTCTCATATAGTATATTATAATAGATTGGGTTAACAAAATCATCATCTCTCTTAAGTGTGGGTTAAAGAAAACCTGCATTATAAACATATGGCCCAATCTAAAACAACTAAATTTTCTAATTATCTAATTAAAAAATTCAAATTTATTTTTTAAAAGAAGCTCTCATACCTTGCACGGGATATGGAGGCTAGTAATATACTATAGAAGAAGCATTGGATTAACAAAACTATCTCTCTTAGGTGTGGGTTAAAAAACCTACATTATAAACATATGGTCCAATCTATTATCTATTATTGGGTTAACAAAACCCTCTCTTTTAGATGTGGGTTAAAAAAACCTACATTATAAATATATGGCTCAATCTAAAACAACTAAATTTTTTAATTATCTAATAAAAAAATTTAAAAAAAAAATTAAAAGAATTTTTCGTGCCTTGCAAGGGATATAGGGGATAGTATATATATATACTAACAAACTAAACAACCAGATCATAACTTGCTACGTTTGTTGCTAAACTTCTCCATTTCAACCCGAAAAGCAGCCATGGCTGTCTTAGGCAAGGACACCAAAACCTTGAACCCATCCATCATCCTTCCTTGATTATTGGCAGAAGAGTAAGTCAAAAAGTACCAAGGTTCCATTCTTCCATGTAGGTTCTGAGAGAGTGGTAACACAGTTACTGGACCTCCCCATCCGAAATCCACCGTCGAATGAGCCAAGTGTCTCCAATCTGTGAATCCACTCACTTCCTTCCCTGTTGTAATTCCTTCGGCGTAGTATAACTCTTGAAAGTCGATATATGATCTCACATATTCATCGGTAGCGTTGTCCTTGCTCTTCTTAATAAGCTTTGCTGTTTCCCAAATTGGTTGCTCTACTAGCTCTTGGGCTTTAAGTTGTATGTATATTACTGCACAGCCGTTGCCCCAATAACCTTTTGGTAGTCTTGGATTTAATTGCTTTCTTATATCGGTTGAGTATGCAAACTTCACTTTCTCATCACCTGGACCTCCACAGGCCTTAACTCTGGTTCATCACTGTCAAAATGATATACAATTCAAGAAATTAAATTAATAATGCTTACATATTTTACAAGCACAAAAAAGAAATTAAAAATTAAAAAATGGATGACCTCCTACCAAATGTAATATGAGCATTATTTTATGGTAAATACTAAATAGTGATTTTTGTGCCATTATGTGAGTCAAAATCAATCCTTATATTATTTCCACATGGGCTTTTAAGTAGAGCAATGATGTGGGGATATTTTTGTTGTAGGGTTCACATAGAGATGATATAGGATTGTTTTTTTTATTTTTTTTGCATGTACAGATGATTTTCACACCATTTAGATCATAACCACTGAAAATATCATATCATTCTAAGACATCTAACTCGTCCATCTATGTGGTAACATTTTGAACCTTCTATCTATGTGGTAACATTTTGAACCTTCTATTTCACCGTTAAAATTTAGCTAGATGGTAATTTTGAGGGGGTTCAATATTTTAGAAAGTATAGTAGTGTTTGGTGAGGATGAATTCCGTAGTGAGGAGATCATCGTTACCAAAAATTAGCCAATAGATTATCTATATGTAGACCCTACAAAAATAATGTTCCCAAAAATCTCACCAAAGCATCTCTCAAAAGTGGTAAAAAGAAAACAGTGATGCTAGACTTACCGAAAAGCCTATAGAATTTTCTACCGAAGGCACAATCTACGATAGATGCATTACGACTTTGAAATTGATGCAAATCCCGAGGATACGTAAAAAGTAATTCTACCGTCGGATTAGCTTTCGGTAGGAAACTATGTAGGATTTTGCTGTAAGTTTAACATTATCCTAAAAAAAATTGGTAACTAATTTGTTCCCACCTCATAATCTCTAAGAAAATCTCCCCAAATAATCTACCCCTAGCATTATTCTTATTTTTTTTATTTGGTGTGTTTTAAACAAGGATAATGCTAAACTTATAGCAAATTCCTATATAATTTCCTACCTAAAGCTAATCCGACGGTGGAACTATTTTTCACATACCCTCGTGATTTACATTTATCCCGAAGTATTATGCATCCACTATAGATTGTGGCTTTGTAAGAAATTATGGAGGCTTTTGGGTAACCCTAGAATCACCGTTTCAACAAACATTTATGACTGTCGAGCGCTTGGATGGTTGGCCAAAAATCAAAATCATTTGGATTTGAATCTGAATAATATTCAAACTGGATCTTTGGATCAGGTTATGGCCCATGCACCACCGATTCAAATCGGAATTGATCATGGCCGACTATTGATCTGACATGTGACTCGGCTAATTCACTTTTTCCATAGAATTGACCCAAAAGAGATCAGATCTTTGTTTTTCTATTTAATCTTGGATCTGAGTCCTCACCTGCAGTCATCTAAACTCCAAGGAATCGGACCTAAATCGGTCATCTTACCGATTCAAAATGACTAGAGAGGTTGAGTTTGAGTACTTTTTAGAAGAAAAACGAGTCACGACTAAAAAAAGAAAGCCAAGTCTCACTCACCTAGCTCTCCATATGAAAGCACCCAAAGCTGTTAGAATGTGGCCCACATTAACCCATTAATGATTACCCATGTGTTTTAATTACTGGGCTTAACCAAAACCCAATTGTATAGACCCATTAGGGTTAGGGACCATCTTATTGGATGTTGGTAGGTACACCCTATTAAAACTCATTATGATGGAATATGAGTATAAAAGGATTAATAGGGAGGCATTAGGGTTCATAGTTTTCACCCTCTCAAGTTGCACTCTTCCAT
>MVGT01003327.1:130165-186029 GCA_002174775.1 Macleaya cordata | reverse complement strand
AGTCATCATGGTAGGAGGAGACCAAGCAATTTCTACAGATCTCCAAACCCTTTGGTCTAAGGACTTGAGGAAAGCTCTCATTCTAGCTTTCCAATAAGGATAGTTACTGCCATTGAATAATGGTGGTTTGTTTAACGCACTACCTTCTCTTTGTGAATCCATTTAGACACAAATAGGGATCACACTTAGGTTGTTAAACCCAACAAGTGAACCCGCTCTGATACCAATTGAAAGTCTAAAATCCTTACGGTTATTAGTTGGAATAACCGTATGTCAATGTGACTAAGGTTAAGGATTACACAATCACCAAATAAAAATAATATTGGTGATAAAGATGGAAACTAAAATCTCTAATCAAGAGTATTGACTTATTCGATTCTTTAACATGCGGAAACAAGAATCGAATATTTCAATCTCTTAATAAATATAAAGATATGCACAAGAGATTTTGTTTACGAGGAAACCCAAACTGGGAAAAACCCCGGGACCTAGTCCAGAAAAGAATCCACTAAAAGAAATGAAAACTTACAAACCGATTTACCACTCGATGGACACGAATTACGACTCCCTCTACGCTCCAACAGCTACGGTGTATAGTTCTTCAACAAATTCGAACTCCACGAATTTGCCTCTTAGTAGATGATGATGCGTCTCCAACTTGACCTCCGCAAGTCCCGCACCATGAACCAATACTTGACTCTTCAAGTATCACCACTTGCTTGACACTTTCAAGCTTCACCACCGGAATACCACCGGCACACAAAAACAGAGTTTTGGTTTAAAGTGGGAAGGATTTGAACCAAGTTCAACAAGCTTGAGAACTAAGAATTTCGAGTTTGAAAAACTCTCAAGAGCTTGTTGAGGTGAGGGGTGAATGGTTGATTGAATACTGGAGATTCAACCCCTATTTATAGTGAAGATGTCCAGCTCAATCCTAGACTAAATTATTAGTTCTAGGTCTAATGGTAGACACCATTATTGGGGATGAGAGAATAATCCATTGAGCCTCTCATCCCACTTAGAAATGTTTTCCCATGCTCAATTATCTCCCTGAAACAAGGCTTAGAGGGAGATGAGCAATAATGTGTTAAAAAGTTACTTTACAGCTCAGAAAATCGCACTAAAAAAAAAGAATCTGGGCGTTGGTTTCGAAATCAAGCCAGTCGGTTTCGAAACCAACATGTGGTTTCGAAACTGACCTGATTTGGTTTCGAAACCAACAAGCACCTGTGATGGTTATTGTCTTTTGGTTTCGAAATCAACAGGTTGGTTTCGAAACCAAACTTCATCTGAAGATAGATGTGGTTTTGGTTTCGAAACCAAACTGTTTGGTTTCGAAACCAAAATTCATCTGAAGACAGATGAGTTTTGGTTTCGAAACCAACAGTTTTGGTTTCGAAACCAAACTTCATCTGTCATCAGATAAAGTTTGGTTTCGAAATCAAACTGAGGTTGATTTCGAAACAGACTTTTCCCTATATAAAAATAACACCATCAATGCAGTTGGTTTCGAAACCAAGCTTCTTGGTTTCGAAACCAAAACTGTCCAGATTAAATTTTTATCTTTTAAAACACATTTTATCAAGAACAAACAGTGTGGGAAACACTCTTAGCAATCTAACCACCTATGGTACTTAGTGTTCTAAGTCACTTACCATCCTAGGATGTCTTCCGGTAGTGAGTTGAGTTTTTCGGAGCCTTTGTAGATTCCTTCTCTTTCAACCGAAGTGAACCGAGACTCACTAGACTCTAACTCAGAATTACAAGAGATTATCTTGAGTTTATTTTTGACACGAAATTCGACAAACATAAAACATGGACCTTTCAACGTGCACATTTTCCTGAATTTCCCATCAAGTCTATCTGTCTTGATGGAGCTGCCGAGTTTACATCTCGAGTTTTTGACGCTTATTGCTAAGCAGTTGGTATCGACGTAGAGCATCCTGTTGCTCACATTCATACACAAAATGGTCTAACAGAATCATTTGTGAAGCGTCTTCAGCTCATTGCTCGGCCTATGCTTATGAGAACTAAGCTACCTGTTGCAGCCTGGGGACATGCCATTTTACATGCAGCTGCATTAGTTCAGATTCGTCCGACTGCATATCATTTGTATTCACCTATGCAGCTTATTATGGGTCACCAACCAAACATTTCACACTTGCGTGTATTTGGTTGTGCTGTGCAAGTTCCTATTGCCCCTACGCGACGCACCAAGTTTGGTCCTCAGCGTCGGCTAGGAATATATGTTGGCTTTGATTCACCTTCTATTATTCGTTATCTTGAGCCAATGACAGGTGATGTTTTTACCGCCCATTTTGCGGACTGTTATTTTGATGAGACAGTCTTCCCATTATTAGGGGGAAACCATCCGTCGTCAGTAGAACGGCGTGATTCGTCGTCAGAAGAACGACATGCGATTTCCTAGATCACACCATCTATGTCTCATCTTGATCCTCGTACCAATGCCTGTGACATTGAGGTGCGGAAGATTGTTCATCTTCAGGAAATTGCCAATGAAATGCCTGATGCATTTAATGACGCAGCTAAAGTTACCAAGTCATATATACCTGCTACAAATGCACCAGCTAAACTTGATGTCCTGGAGAGACATGCTGTAAGAGCTGATGTCCCGAGAGGGCATGTGACCTCAGTAGGACAACTTGCAGCAAATGAGTCGTCTAATGCATGTCAAAAGCGTGGGCGACCCCTTGGTTCGAAAGATTCTATTCCCAGGAAGAGGAAATACCAATCAATAAATGTAAATACTCCCGGAGAGAGTATCATTGAACGATCCACATTCTCTGATGATATGCCTCTTGAAGAAGGCAAATCCCTAGGAGAGGGACCGATACAATCCTCAGGAGAGGGAAATAAGGAAATCTCTATAAATTATGCATGTACCGGAGAAATATAGAATCGCAATGAAATAATTGTCAACGATATTTTTTCTTTCTCAGTAGCTACTGACATCGTCACAGAGAATGATGATACTGAGCCATGCTCTATAGAGGAATGTCAACATAGAATTGATTGGGCAAAATGGAGAGAAGCTATCCAAGCAGATTTGGCTTCCCTTGCAAAGCGTGAGGTGTTTGGACCGGTTGTACCAACACCCGCGAATGTGAACCTGGTGGGAAACAAATGGGTCTTTGCAAGAAAATGCAATGAGAAAAACGAGGTCATTCGCTATAAGGCGCGACTCGTGGCACAAGGTTTTTCACAGAAACTTGGGATTGATTATGAAGAAACATATTCTCCTGTTATGGATGCAATTACTTTCAGATATCTGATTAGTCTGGTAGTCTCAGAAAGACTCGACATGCATCTGATTGATGTGGTCACTGCATATCTGTATGGGAAGTTAGATACAGATATTTATATGCGAGTCCCGAAAGGGTTATTTTTACCTGAGGGAAGACCACGCCATTTGTATTCACTTCAGCTCAAAAGAGCTTTGTATGGGTTGAAACAATCTGGGCAGATGTGGTATAATCGCCTTAGTGAATACCTGATAAAGGAAGGATATACAAACGATCCCATTTGCCCCTGCATTTTTATAAAGAAATCAGAATCTGGATTTGCCATCATCGCTGTGTATGTTGATGATATAAACTTAATCGGGACTCTTGAAGAGCTCCGTAACGCTGCTGAATACCTGAAGAAGGAGTTCGAGATGAAAGATCTCGGAAAAACGAAATTTTGCCTCGGCTTGCAGATCGAGCATAACTCAAGTGGAGTTTTGGTCCATCAAACGGCATATACTGAGAAGATCTTGAAGCGTTTTAACATGGACAAAGCACATCCATTAAGTACTCCTATGGTTGTGAGATCTCTTGATATTGAGAAAGACCCATTCCGACTAAAGGAAGAAGATGAAGCACTACTTGGTTCTAAGGTACCATATTTGAGTGCAATAGGTGCATTGATGTACTTGGCCCAATGCACCAAACCAGACATTGCATTTTCAGTAAATCTGTTAACCAGATTCAGTTCTGCCCCTACAAGGCAACACTGGATAGGTGTCAAGCAGATTCTCCGATCCCCACAAAGCTATCTCCCAATCTGGTTATGTTTTTACAAGTGGAGATACTGCATTTTCTTGGCGATCCAACAAACAAAGTCTTCCAGCCACTTCTTCGAATCATTCCGAGATTATTGCATTGCATGAATCCAGTCGGGAATGGGTGTGGCTACGATCACTGATTAGACATATTAGAAGCTCTTGCGCTCTACCCTCTGTGACTGATGTCCCAACAGTTATTTTTGAAGACAATGCTGCTTGCATATCACAAGTCAGAGAAGGCTACATCAAAGGTGATAGAACCAAGCATATTTCGCCAAAGTTATTTTATTCTCACCATCTCCAGAAGAACTGTGAGATTGATATCCGACAGATACAATCCAGTGAGAATTTTGCTGATCTATTCACCAAGTCTCTGCCTACGGCAATGTTCAGAAAGGTGGTTTATGATATTGGTATGAGACAGATGTATCATCAAACGGACTGATTTGAGTTCCTGCTCAATCAGGGGGAGTATTCCGATGCTTGTATTTATCTGACTGGACCCTATCGCGTTGTACTCTTTTTCCTTTGTCAAGGTTTTGTCCCTCTGGGTTTTCCTTGTCAAAGTTTTTAACGAGGCAGCTTATGCGAGTCCAGCACCCTTTTAGGCCTTTGTACTCTTTTCCTTAGCTCAAGTTTTGTCCTTCTGGGTTTTCCTGGCAAGGATTTTAACGAGGCAATTACCTTAGAATGGTGGACATCCAAGGGGGAGTGTTATAAAGTTAGGGGTGGTTGTCCCCATGCAGGACACATATGTGATGATGACTCATGTTGTCACATGAGTCATCATATGTATGTGTCGATATCTTTGGACCATTATCCCTCCCTTTTGGTTCCTATATATAGGCTGAATTCTTTTGTTTTGTAAGAAGAGAATGAGGTTGGATGAAGTTAACATAGTGTAATTAGTTTTGTACGTAGAGAAAAGAGTGAATAAGCAATATCCTCTCTCCACTTCTCTCGATATATATATACTCTGTGTACCCAGAAATCATAACAAAAGTTGATTTTTTGTGGTGATTGTCTTCTCATTCACATGGATATCATCCAAATGAAAAATCAAATGGTTTTGAAATCTCTAACCCCATCAAAATTAGAGTAATGCTATTTGGACCGACTAAATGCTATAATTGGCACTATAAGTAGCATGGTCAGTCTACTGCCACATCAGTTGAAAAAACTTTGAAATCACTTTTAGAAGGAGAATGACGGTGGGTCCTATCTACCACATTAATTTATGCCACCAATTCTGGATTTTGGTCTGTCCAAAAATCGTTTTTCTCAAAATTATGTTTGGAACTAGCCAAGCTGTCAAAATTTTTGGCAAAAATCATCAGGAGGTATCGATACCATGTTAATTAAAGGCTATCAGATGGTTGAGATATCGATACTTGGAAAGTGGGTATCGATACCCTCTGGGTTTGTTGCATTTTTTAGGCAGTTTTATAGTCCTAGTGGGTTTGGAAAACTTCTATTTGTGTGTGAGTTTGATGAAAACTATAAATAGGGGTCCTAGGTCATCCCTAAGGGAGTAGAAAAACGTGGGTAACTCTTGTTATTGAGGAGGAGAGAATCCAAATCAAGTTTGGAGTTCCTAAAGGTCAAGAAGCGGTAAACCTAGGGTTTTAGTCTTCTTGTGTGCTTCTTGTATGGAATAAGGGTGACGTTTTGAGCTGAGAGATCTTTGTAATTATCCTTATTATTTATTAATTGAATTGATCGTGCTTTCGTCCGAGGTTTTTACCTAAGTTTAGGGTTTCTCTCGTAAATCTTGTGTCTTGTGTGTTTGGTTCTGTTTTTCGTTTTATTTCTCGTTTTTGTTTCATCGTTCTACATAATCGATCGTTGAACTAGAACTAGGGGTGTCAATGGGTACCAAAATATCCGAAACCGAACCGGTACTGAAACCGTGTTTTGCGGTTCCAGGACCTCATTTTGTGGATCCGATTAATTTCAGATCCACCCAACGGGTACCTGCGGGTACCCGGTTCTGTATAAATTTTATAATTTTATAGTTTAATTTACTATTATATAATAAATTTTTAATTTTTTAACTTTTTTTAATTAAAAAAAGAAACCAATAACTATTATACAACAAATTTCATAATAAAATAAATTTTATAATTGAATAGAATTCGAAAATACAAAATACAAAATATAAATAAGTTTTATGTGAAAAAATAAAAAATAATAATAATTAAAAACGGGTATCGGGTACCCGCGGATCCTAGTGGTACCGGATCTGGAACTACCAATCGAGGTTCCGGAACCGGAACCGGTAGGATCCGGAACTGCTTCATATTAACGGGGCCGGACCTTTAGGTTCCAATCCGGAGCCGCCCAGTTGACACCCCTAACTAGGACCTAAAAATCCTAACAAACTTGTATCAGTGTTGTGTTGAAGTTGAAGAAGTAGAAGATAGCTACAAGGGTTTCAAACTCAACGAAGTTTGATGTAGAGAAATTTGATGGGCTGATAAATTTTTTCTTGTGGCAAATTCAAGTCAAGGATGTGTTGATCCAACACGGTTTGATCAAGGCGTTGAATGGTCGTGTAGGAAAACTCGCTGATATGGACAGCGATAGTTGGGATGATTTGGATATGATGGCTGCAAGTCAGATACGGTTGCTTCTTGCCAAGAATGTCTTAGTAAATGTTTCACAAATCAATAGCGCTAAGGAACTTTAGGAGAAACTAGAAAGCTTGTATCTGATGAACTCTCGTTCTAATAGACTATTCTTGAAGGAACAGTTTTACACGCTGAAGATGAGTCAAGTTATGTCTACTGCAAATCACCTAAGTGTTTTGAATTCAATTTGTTATGAACTTGAAGTGTTAGGGGTGAAAGTTGAAGATGAGGACAAAGCACTTCGCCTCCTCTTGTCTCTTCCACCATTTTATAAGTACTTAGTGGCATGCTTGAAACAAGGAAAAGAAGCTTTAAGTTATACTAGGGTTACTGGAGCACTCTTATACGAAGAGAAAGAAAGGAATAAGGGGGCTGGTGGAGTAAACCTGGGTTTATATGTTGGTGAGAAGAAAAAGAAAAACATTTGTTGGAAGTGCGGGGCAATCGGGTCATTTGAGATGGGATTGCAAAGAAAAAGGTAATAGGGCTGGCTTGGCGAATAGTCCCAATCAGTTCGCTAACCATGTTGAGAACATTAATAGTGACAATGGTGAAGTTCTTTTGACTGCTGCTGATTTTGGTCATGGAAAGGACTGGATTTTGGATAGCGGTGCCACGAGGCGCATATGTGCACGCACTAGTCATATTTCGATAGGTATGTGGGGTGTGGTGGTATGTTGTGTTGACTGGCGATGGCTTTGAACTATCAATGAGGAAAGTTGATGAAATTCGCATTAGAATGTTCGATGTTAAAGTTCGAACACTCCAAGGAGTTCAACATGTGTCGGGGTTGAGTCGGAGTCTAATTAGTCTTTCCCAATTAGATTCTGATGGTTTGAAGTGTTCCTATTTCGGTGGAGTATTGAAAGTTTATTGAGGAGCTACGGTGATAATGAAATGAAGCCTTAACAGGGGCTTGTACAATCTGGCAAAGTCAGAGGTGGGTGGAGCGATGGATAGACCCGTGTCGTCCGTTGGGGTTGTGATGTCTCATAGGAGTTTAGCAGTGGGTGGAGTTCCAAAAGCTCAGATGATCAAGAAGTGGGTTCCAAAGATAGCTGTTAAGTTCAAGGGTGACTTGGCCTTGGCAGATCATCATCACGGATGATCGGCAGCCCGAAAGGGCGAGTGACAGGAGCACGATGATTTGATTATTTTAAAGAAGCGAGAACGATGCCTAAATGTTCGCGGAGCAAGCAGGTAGCTGATTCGATGGATGGTGTTTGCCAGAAAGGTGGAGATTAGTCTGAATTTTTGGCAAAAATCATTAGGAGCTATCGATACCACCAAATGGGTATCGATACCATGTTGATTAAAGGATATCAGATGGTCGAGGTATTAATACCTGGGAAGTGGGTATCGATACCCTTTGGGTTTGTTGCATTTTTAGGCTATTTTAGATTTCTAGTGGGTTTGGAAAACTTCTATTTGTGCATAAGTTTGATGAAATCTATAAATAGGGGGTCCTAGGTCGTCCCTAAAGAAGTAGAAAAACGTGGGTAACTCTTGTTATTAAGGAGGAAAGAATCCAAATCAAGTTTGGAGTTCCTAAAGGTTAAGAAGAGGTAAACCTAGGGTTTTGGTCTTCTTGTGTGCTTCTTGTGTAGAATAAGGGTGACGTTTTGAGGTGAGAGATCTCTGTAATTATCCTTATTGTTTATTAATTAAATTGATTGTACTTTTATCCGAGGTTTTTACTCGATTTTAGGGTTTTCCCTGTAAATCGTGTGCCTTGTGTATTTGGTTGTGTTTTTCGTTTTATTTCTCGTTCTTGTTTTATCGTTCTACATAATCGATCGATGGGCTAGGACCTAAAAATACTAACACAAGCCTCCTTGTGTCCCTTCTTTTTCAAAATGCCCCTCACTTATTGTTACATTTTATTTACATGGTCTACAAAGAATAATCCAAGGACTATTTTTTATGAGGATATGCGTTCTTCTCACCATGTAGAAAACCATCACAATAATTCACATTGTTTAAAAAATTGTAACTACTAAGATGACATGGTTATGAGCTTTAGAACGTCCTTGGTTTCAATAAATAGTGCCGAAGGAACACAATTTTCTTGTAAGACTTTAAAAAAAACAAAAAAAAAGATAAACAAAAATATGGCAAAACCAAATTTTGTTGGTTTTCACTATTCTTCTTTTACTTATTAACATATTAAAGATAACCAATAATAACAATAATAATAATGATGATGATGATGACGACGACGATGTGGTTGATGAATAATAATAATATTTTCTTGATAGTTTTTTTCTTATTTTTTATTAAGGTTGTGTTTGATAGCAAAGAAATAATGTCATGGAATAAGGGTCATTTCCACAGAAACTACTTCCATAGAAATATTAATTACTCTGTTTGGTTGTCACTCTATAATTCCATGGAAGTATGAAAGAGGGGGAGAGTTCAGGGTCCTCTGTTTCAGGTTCTCTTATTTTTTTCCCTTTCTCGCTTTCTTTCTTTCATTATTTCCCTCTCTCTTTCAAGATGGATAAATACTGGAATGCTTCTTCTCCTCCACCAAAATAGTGAAAGAAAACAAAATCTCAAAATGTACACCATTTCCACTTGTGACGATGACGCCACAACTACTAACATCACCTTATGAATCCAAGGTTGTAGTTAGACTCCTACTGGTGGAGATGAAGATGTTTGAGGGTCAATCGTTTCTAATTTTTGAAATTTGGGTTTTTCTTTTATGAAACTAAAGTTTCAGTCGGTGGAGTTGAATTTTTTCCAAATTTGGGTGTGTTCTTTGTAGTTTCTAATAAAATTTGCCCTACTTTTAGTGTTTATTCTATAAATCAAATTTCTAAAATCTCCAATTTGGCCTATAATTGGAATTAATTTATGTGTGTACTTCTTGATCTTTGATGAAATTTATGCAAATAAATAACAGTAGATCAAGGCGGGTATAGATATTCTATCTTTAAGATAATATTCGTTCTGCACAGGTTTTAAACGATTGTCTTACAATTGTGAATTGTCTCTCAGGATAAAACGATTTTACCTTCTCCATGTAACAATACCTCAAACCTTTAAAAAGCAGTGAACCAAAAATTGTTACAAACTCTCTCTAGAACAAAGAATAATTAATACAGTAATATACAAGTGCATAAATGAATTTTTTTATCTATGAAATTGAAAACAAGTGGGGTATTTATAAAATTACTTGTGATTTTTAGGGAAGACACCAAGTCCCAAATAATCATAACTCTTTATTCAAAATTATTCAAATTCTTTATAGTCACAACCCTCCAAGTTAAATAAAATAAATTATTAATTTTTATTTACAATAAAATGAGCCCACAAAACATCATTTCTAACAAATACAAATGTTTTTTTATGTCTAACCAAACAAGTGAAACAATAAGAAAGATAATTAATTGCAATTAAAACTTTAACGATGAATTTAGTTTCCAAGAGAAACAAATTTCAACTAACCAAACGTAACCTATATGAATTTTGGTGAGGATGATCTCCATTGTGGGGAGACTATTGTCACTAGACCAAGCAAAACCCGACCCATCACGTGGCTAAACGAGTCAGTTGTAGACACCCTAATTTTGCCCCCTTATATTGCCACCACAAAGATGAACCAAGGTCATCTCAACAAACCATGCCCAAAGGCATTTCAATAACCAAGGCCAAACCGGCCCAATATCATTTCAATAACCAAGCCCACAACTGACCCAACATAATCTCAACAACCAAGCCTAAACTAGCCCAATGTCATATTAATAGCCAAGCCCAACCACCAGACCCAAAAAGCATCTTAAAAATTCATGCTCAAAATAGCACGAAGCCTTAAAAAACCAAGCTCAAAACTAGCACAGAAATAAGGCCCTAAACCCCCTCAAAAACTTGCTCAAAATAGATCAAAGCATTACCCAAAAAACAAGCCCAAAAATGTTCCAAAACGAGCTCAAAATAACTCGAAATAGGCCCAAACAGGTCAAGCCCAATTGGGCCAAAAAATGAATTAGGCATTGCCTGGTTCAAACCATGGCAGGGCATGATTGCTTTTTTCTTTCTTTTCTTTTCTATTCTCTCCCACCTCCTTACTATTTATGCTTCCTAATTATTCCCACCTCATTTCTCTTTACAAATCCACTTCCTTACTATTCTTGGTAGAAGGCTATAAATAGAGCCTTCCACCCCCTTCAACACAATAATTTTTTTAGAGAGGAGGATAATTCAACAACAATTTCAAGGGAGAAGCCATAAACTTATAGAGGAAAAATCACACTTGAAGACTTGAAGATTTGAAGAACAAAGAAGAGACCAAGACTTAGAAGAATTCTTTTCTTTTCTTTTGAAAAATAGGATCTAAGTGTCAACCTTTATCTCCAACATCTAAAACTCTAACCAATTTTAGTCACAATACTCTTATAAAGTTTAGGAGTGGTGTGTCCTTTTTTGGGTTTATAAACTTTTAAAAACCATCTTTATAAGGCTTTAAAAAATTATAAAAATGAGGCAAACTCTGTCAGATTCTAGCCTCAACACTCTTATTAAAGTTAAGAGTGCTGTGACCTTTTTTCGGTGGGAGACTTCAAGGCCCATTTCCTTATAAGCTATTCCATAAACCCAGGTATATAAATCTTCTAACCCGGTTAAACTTCAAGATCGATAATCTAAATTAGATTATCTTGAAGACTATAATGCTTGTACTCATTTAAAGTTGTAAATATTGTATATACGTTTATATATTGTTCCAAAGTGTATATTCATCATGATATCTATCTTATTTACATTTCTTGTAATTTATTTCTAAATTATTTTCATTTTCTTTGTTTTTACCTCTTTATTTACATTTCATGTAATTTACTTCCAAGTTATTATCATTTTCCTTATCTTTACATCTTTATTTACACTTCTTGTCATTTACTTCCAAGTTATTTACACTTGTTTTATATTTATATTCTTGCAATTTACATTTAAAGCACTTTATATATCTTCCTTGTTTATAATTCCTATTTACGTACAGTTATTTATAATTCCAGTTACTAAATTCGTCGAGGAATCTAAGATAGATTATCTTGGCACCCCTTCTTTGATGCAAATGTCACTCCTTATGTTATATATAATAATGAACCTTCCGGAATGCAAACTCAAATAACTTGTTAAAACAAAGCATATTATCTAAAGTGGGATGCTATGGTCGAAATAACTTGCACAAGAACTCCCTTAGGATAGAAACCTTTCAAAAAGGAATATTTACAAGGGAAATATCTCCTAAAGAGAGAGACTACCCACACCCCAAGTACAGAAGGTATGTACAACTGTATTGAGGATTCTCAGAATGACACCATTATTGAGAAGTCCTGATCTTTCTTTCAAGGAAGGGAAGATTATCACTTCACACGTCTTTTAACAACAAACCAATTATTAACTCATAAAGCACGAAGACTATCCATTCCCTTTCGTTTCAAAGCGAAGAAACCCTTCTTTTTTTTACCCATACAACCCTTGTGGCTTGCAAGGAGAGTATTTGAGTCATATCTCAACAAGAGATACACACACACACTCAATTTGTATAAGATGGTCAATCATACAGATTTTCTCTGCAAATTTTCCTAATCAGTTCTTACAATGAATATCTTTAAATTACCCCTAACTACAAAGTAAAGACCGATCTTTGATCATGTGGTTGTTAGGTGCCTCACACTTTCTAGTCCCGTAATAGAGTTTCTTTACTCAAAATCTCAATCGTAGACCAATCTAAGGAAGACCGACATTAGAATTTTTCAAAGAAAAGGCTAAAAATAGTTTTCTAACTATAGGGTATTGATTCTCTTAAAATCAAGTGGTGACTCCAAATCAAATAAAATACTACAAGACTCTCAGAGGGAGAAGTAGAAACATGTCTCCCTCGTCCCAAAAAGGCAAGGGAGTAATCCTCGTAGCAGGATGACCAAAAGTGTGTGTGCTACATCAGCGTTAGGGTTAAGCATTCTTCACCCAACAACTAGCCAACCCTGACAGGTTAGAGTCGGACTTATCTCATTAATTGCCTTGTTTTTATTTAGATCACACACAAACTAGTCTAGGTTAAATTTGGCCATATTTGACTAATCAACTCACCAATCCTGACAGGGTTGACCATAACTCTGACTTATTGCCCAAATTTAATCATTATAAAAATAATTAGAACTTAGATCATATCCATCCATATGGATCCCACATGCAAGGTGGTTAGCGTGTGTATCAAAAAAGATTAGTTTATAAGTCTAGCATTACTCTTTGTTCAAACCAATACCAAATTTTTTTGGGGAAATGTAGTGTTATCTCTAGTGCCTCAAAGTATTGCAAATGAAGCACACTCCATTGAGTCCATTCTGACCTTTCCAGGCCTTTGGTGAACCATAAACCTCCAAGAGCTAATAGCCCAATATGAAAGTGAGTAGGTCAAAATCTTTTAGGGCAAGTCATGCGGAGACCTCAAACCCCTAAATTTTATAGGTTTGGTTGTTAAAGGCAAGTATTGTAAAGCTCCTTCTCCCTCAAATCTCTCACCCTCTCCCCAAATTTGAGACTAGGATAAGGGGTTTAAGAAATCGACAAAAACTCTCATGGGTGATACAGATTTCTGTTCCCCCAATTACCCAAATGTATTTAAAAAAAAACTAGGTTTGAGAAAAGAAAGAAAAAGAAAAAGAAAAAGAGGAAAGAGAAGACTTGGGCGAAACTCGTATCGCCATATACTCCTTCTATTTTATCCCTAAAGCAATGAGGGATATCCACAGTGCTTGTCAATCTCTTAACCTTTGTTTTGAGGTAGGAAACCTTAAAATTTGAGATTTCCCACTGGACTTGCCCTTAGGACATCATTTTGGCTTTAGCTTGCTGGTCTAAAACTCAAAAAGAAAGAGGTACTTTACCAAGTTTATTTTGCCAAGATTTTTGTGTGGGGCCACGTGAAGATGGCCTAAAGGCTGATTTCATTGAGGATGTTCTCTTCAATACATGGATCATCATCATTGAAAATCACTCCAATCTAAGACACCTAACCCCATCAAATATTTATTTAAAACTAATAATATTTATTGGAGACCCATAAAATCATACTCTTTTTCGGCCCATGAAATGAATATTCGAATCTCAACGCCTCTGCGTCATGAAGCTTCGCCAAGCCCTCCGTCTAGTACCTGAATATTCACAGTGTGACAACTTCGTGCCACGAAGCTTCATCAAGCCCTCCGGCTCCATCACTGCATAACACTTCCATGTCATGCATATGCACCATGCCCATTGGCTAAGTCACGAAGCTTCACCAAGCCCTACGCCTCGTACCCGAATATTCACAGTGTGACATCTTGTGTCACGAAGCTTCATCAAGCCATCCGGCTCCATCATTGCAGCACCTCTATGACATGCATATGCACCATGCCCACTGGTTAAGTCAGTCCAATAATCAAGCAAACAGACCGTGACACTTGGCAAATGTATCCCACCTGTTGGAAACACAATTGTAAAATACCTGTAATCGCAAAACCAGATTTTACTGAAAACAAAAGGAACTTGCTGGGATGAGTCGCGGACTAGGTCGCTCTCTTTAAGACGATTCGCGGCTCTGCCCAAATGTGCAAGCAGTTTCTCAGTCATGTCGTCCCCAGGATAAAACAACCCAGAAAACCTTCTGTCTCAATTTTTCTTGCACGGTGGGAAATCGGAATACTAATACACTTCAATTCTTTCTCGGGAACAATTTCAGAAATTCTAGAGTTTTTATCAGGGAGGAAAACTTGTCAAGTTTTTCTATATTGTTTCAGTATAAGTGTTGTCTATTTATAGATCAACACCCAACTGTCAAAAAACGGTCATAAACACTGTAGCACAACAGCTATAAAACGACCATATAACAAATATAATTTTATTTTTCGAAAAGCCCTAAGGCCCGGCCCGGTCTAAGATTTTGGGTTCCATCTTTGAGGTCAAGGGTTCAAACCCTCTCCAACAATCCCCCACTTAAAAATAGGTTTTTACCTTTTTTACATGACAAATTTTGCCAAACGAGACCATGAACCGGATGTTGTTACAAGTCCGTCTTCTTTCTCCCTCCAACTACAAGTCCAAGGTCAGTTAAAATCAAAATACCCTATTCGAATCTTTACATGTTTTATACATATCTTTTTTCGTTTTTTCTTTTGCAATCAACCCAAATTTTTTTCTTTCTTGTCTTTGATTTCTTCAGGCGCCATTGACATACTTGTTCAAGACCCAGTCTGAAACTCATGGAGGGTAGCTCTCTCTCTTATATANAGTTTCCTTTTGTGGGCAGGCTGTTTGTAGATGACCCATTTCGAATTGGTCATTTTTCATTTCAGATTTCTGTGCAAATTTTGACGGACATGTTTTAATTTTTGAGTTCTGTTATTCGTAGCTTACATTTTGACTGCTAATAGATCCATGCATGTTGTTTGATTCAAGAGCAAGTGCACAGTATAATCTGATTCCAAACTATATGGTTGGATAAATCCAGTTTGTTTTGATTCTGTAGTATAAATAATAACGATAATATTTTTCCTGAATTCAGGTGAGAGAGATGCATTAGCCCACTTTAACTCCCAACATTTCTAATATAACTCATTTTGGGGCATAAACTATCATCCTTCCCATTTAGAGAGGCTACATACTCTCCTAGCCCTAGGAGAGTAATAAATGCATAAAATATCTGTATTTTTTGAGACAGCGAAAATTTTATACTAAATGTGGGTGTTAACTTTGCCATATGAACTCTGATTGACATAGAAAGAAGTGCAGTTGGAAAAAAAAGAGAGCAAGGAGTGAATATTTTGAAGAATGTCTCATCCAAGAATGTTTTTTGATGTACTTGTAAAGGAGTAATGCCAAAACAATAGAGTGGGTGGGGATGGGGATTCCTTGTCGCAATTATTTTCAAGAAATTGTTATGCTGTGTTCATGAAAATAATAGTGAGAGGATCAAGTTGGCTTCTACATTTTGTTGTTCTTGTTTTTTTTTCCCTTTAGTGTTGTTGTAATAGAGGTATAGCATCCAAAAAGAACATATTGGAGGAAGTATTTCCTTTTCTTCCAATTCAAGGTTATAAAAGACAAGAGGAAAACCAAAATTGAAATGGATGGAGCTTCCAAAAGAAGATCCTAATTCCTAAGACATGTCTTCACTTAGATAAGGTTCAGGGATGGAGTGAATTGACAAAACAGGATCCATGTTGTGGATCCCAATATTTGTATCAAGCTTAGATTTAAGGGATGATTTTTGTGAAGATGATCTCTTAACCATGTATATCATCCTTACGAAATAAAAAAATTAAAAAAAAATTGCATCGTTGTAAAACTTCTAACCACCTCAAAACTTGATTGCAATTTTAATTTTTAAGCTTTCTGAGCCTTCCATCTTACCGTTAATTTTCCACCAACTTTTGATGGGGTTAGAAGTTTTAGAACGATGTGAGAATGATTTACATGGTGAGGACATCAACCTCACAAAAAAAATCATCTCTTAGATCATCTCCATGTGAGCTCCATAGAGTCTTGGCAACGAAAATCATCTCTTTGGACCTTAATAGTCTTTAGAAACGATAGAAGTCGTAGGGTTTCTCTGTTCTTTTTCTGTTGTTTTTACATTCTTCAAGTTTTAACTGAAAATTCTTGTGTTCTTAATTTAGAAATGTTTGTTATAGGATTCTGCATATTAGTTTTTTATTTTTTTTATAAGTGATTCTGCATATCAGTTAGTTCTTGAACTATGGAGATGTTTCCGTGTTTTTGTTTATTGGGATTTCACATATTCAGTCATCTATCCATCTTTTGTATTCCTACTTGAGTATGTGAAGATGAGATCTTATCATACAGCTCAAGTTATCGAGTAACTAAGCCACTTCAGGACCATGTAAGAGTGCCATCAAATAGAAAAGGATTTTCTGGATTTCGTGCTTTTTGTACAGCAAAAGGTGCGTACTAACTTATACTGTCTGAAAACTAATATTATAGTGCTATCCCAACTTCATCATGCTTCTGATTTCTTTGTAAAGTCTCATTTGAAAATGGAACCTTGAAGTTCAGCTTCCAGACTCCTCATTATGATCAAGGATGAGAACAGACATGCTTGACTTCTTAAGAATATTTATTTAGGATCACCACTCCAAATTATCATATTGGAATCTTGGATATGTATGTTTGATGAACTTAGCAACTTCAAACTGTTGTTTGTGCTTCCTCAAAGAGCAATTAGTCAATCCAATCCACCTTCCTCTTTTGGAGTTTGAAAATGGAAGAATGCTTGGTTGTGGCCAATGGGCATGGGTAGAGAGTTGAGACCATACCCCAAGATTTATTTTCAGCAACTGGGAAAGGGACAATTTTTGGAAGATTTCGTCCCATTGTGGAAATAATGCTGTAAGAGGAATGATAAAAGTGTATCAGCGGTTTTTGTTGAAACTTTTGTAAATGATTAAAGAAGCACTAAAACATAGTAATAACTCACCAACTATGATAAGAACTAAGTAGAGTTTGGAAATGGATATCAATACTCATAGCATATAGTAATAGGCTAATTCAGTTATTTAAGTGTGTCTTAACAAAAGTAGCTGTAATTAAATGTGAAATAATTATAATCATGTTAATTTTAAGAATAAAAGCAAACTATAGATGCCTATAATAACATGAACCTTAGTTTTTGAACCTTGATTGTGCATACAAATCCCAGTAGGTCCTTATATCCGATGCATTTACACTTTAAATCCTACTTCTAGCTCTAGGAAACAATAACTACAAGATTTTTGGTTTAATTGCAAGTTCTCTTTCAATTTTATGAAGGAACCAATCCCATAGATGGTTAATGCTGTTTGTGTTGGATTTATTTCATAAATTGCAAAAACCTTATTATTGGGTCTGAAAGTTTCTGTCAGTTGTTTAGTTGTGCATGTCGGTTCCATTGGTTACCCATTGAAGAACAAGAGGGCGAGATCATGAGTAAAACTCGTCTTGGATTGCCTATGCATGTAAATTGACCCTAGTACACTTGCACAAATATATCAGTGAAACCTATTTTGCGTCTTTTGAGTTGAAGATGGTTTTTCTTTTCAAATATGATAAATTTTTCATGCTGTCAAATGCATATTCGAACTTCTGAATTTACATATCTGAATATATACTTTGTTATCGTCTACATATCTGAACTTCTGATTTTTATATATGCGGATATGTGCTCGCTGTTTTGTCGGATAGCCTTTCCCAAGAGCACAAACTTGGATTTGGCTTTGGGAACTTCGATATTGGCTGCTGCGGACTTTTGGAAATTGTTTGTTTTGCCCTTTTAGGATAGGTTTATTTTGGGTATCCACTAATGTTCTCTGAATGTTAATAAGGGATTTTGAGCTAAAAGATTCAAAGAAAAACCCTCTTCTTTTTTTTTTTAGGGGAACCCTCTTCTTTTCATTTTCTTTAGTGAGATGCTAGGATTTTGTTGAGTGTTTTATCTTCCAAAATTCGCAACACATACACATTTTTCATTTTGCTTGTGGGGATAACAAACTTTGTTGTCGTGAGAACTCTTGCTTGTTGCGAGGATGAGTGGTGGCTATGTGCAAGGCATAGTGTTAAGTGCAAGGGCATGGTGAGATTTGCCGCTACATGCAAGGCATGATGTGAAGCATGGTTCGCTAGATCGGCCGATCCTCGGCCGAATCATCCAGATCGGACCGGACTCGGTAAGGCCGTTCCATCCGGCCACTACCAACTATAACTCGTCGAGGATCGGTTGGATCAGAGATGAATCAGACGGATCGGGATCTGGATCTGGATCGAACGAGTCAATTGGCGGATTGCTGCATCTTCTTCTTCTTTTTCTTCACTGCTTAACCAGCACAAGCAGCGTTGAAAATTTAACTTTTTGGATCGGTTGGGGATTGTTCCAGATCGGACGATCCGACTCGGAATCGGTGACCGTGCACCGATCCCGATCCGGCGAACCATGGTGTGAAGTGCAAGCTGCCAGTAACTATGGGATGGGTGTTGTTTTCGGTATAGGTCTCTAAACTCCTAAGTCCTAGTAACTTTCTTGAAAATAGTGGATTGTTTCCTTGCAGTGTTGTGTGATTCAACACCTGTGGATTTTTCACTATGAAAGGTTTCCCGTGAATCTTTTTGTTGTGGTGTGAATGTGTGCATGTGTTTGTCCACATTGTATATGGTTGGATGTGTTTGAAATACGTCACCAAACCTGTTTAGGTGTAGTTTAATGTACATAGTTTCAAGTATTTATCAAATTGCCAAGGTGAACATCTCGACATGATTTTATTTGTTTTTAGGCAAGTTGTTTTCTCATGTTATGCATGCATGCATGCATGGTGTTGATGAAACACTCCTTTAGCACTATAGATTGAGTATGATGACACACACACACACACACACACACACACACACACACACACACACACTTTTTGGTGGTCCAATTGATTTTAATTAATTTGTATCACTTTAGAAACCATAAGGATATTTTCATTTCATATCTGAGGTATCCATTTGAAAGGAAATTTTAAATCCATGTTTAATTTATGGGCTCATATACTGCGTGTCATCCAACCTATTGGTGTTTGTCATGTCATGCTCCCAACCTGGTAGCTTTACTTAATGTTAGTGCTGATAAATGGACAGTGGATGGTTCCTGCCGTCTGATACACTTTTCTGGTTTTTTTAGATTTGTCGGCCAAGAAGTGCGTTCCATGCAGCTCAAAGGACATTCTGATTCGGGCCATGACTGAAGAAGCCGCTGCGAAGCTAATTTCGGAGGTTTACTTCTAAAGCCGTCCTTCTTTATCTTAAGAGATAAGAGAAAACTTTATCAAAAAAGAATGAGAGGGAATGTACAAGAGTGGATCGGGATCCCCAGTCGTCCAGTCCCACAATTACAAGTACTGAATCACTGAGTCCAAGTGAAAAATAAAATCCTCGAACCTGAGACCCCATACAATTTTCAAACTCTTACTCCTAAAAAACAACTTACTCTTAACCTTGATAATCAACTCAAACTGAAAGGGTGATTTTAAAGTTAAAATGATATTGTTTTTTTCTTTCCATAAGACCCAACAAAATAAAACCATCTAATCCAGTTTTGTAATTAGTTCAGTGCAACCAAAATTCTCAGTGCTTTTGAGTCCTTCACCTAGATGAAACGCTTAGTGTCTTAACTCTAAATAAGGGCCAGGAAGCTACTAGGACAAAAGCATTGGGTTCGGTGTATGGTGTTTATAATTGACCCATTCTATACATATAAAATTAGTGTTAACTGTAAAAACCACCGAGTAATTAGAGACAACTGTACATCCTCATCCAAAATCAGCCCTTGGATCATCTTCATGTGGGCCCCACAGGCTGCTATAAACTACTGTATGAGTAAGAGTGTATGAGGATCCTGACTCTATTTTTATATTAATGTATATTCTAGGAGTTCTTGGTCTTGCTCATCTTATTTTTCTTCCGCAAGTAATAATTATGTATTATTATTCTTAATGTATAATATTTATATTTTTTTATTAGTTGTTTTCTGTCTCTAATGACCATAGAATTAAATGATTCAAATCTTACAATTTGAATGCCTGTTTGGTATGCTTAATTCAAGATCCAGTAATCAATTAGTAAATAACTAACTTTTTAGTATTACTATTACTTCTTTTTTTGTGGGGATATTCTTACGAAGTAAATAAGTAAATATCTCTTAGGCACTTTGCCTTGATAGAAGTCCAGGCACCGATGCTTTTGGTTATATCAGTCTATTTGACATACTTATTCTGAATTGTTTAATTAGGTTCCAGAATGGAACTTGGTAAATGAAGACGGTACTTGGAAGCTGAATCGATTATGGAAAGTGAAGAGCTTCACTAAAGGACTAGAGTTATTTAAGTTGGTAGCAGATATTGCAGAAGCAGAAGGTACTCCCTTTGTGTTGCGTTTGGTCTATTATGCTTTTATCATACTTCCCTAGACCTTCTTCTCTGTTTGGTAACCTTTTTCTGTCAATTTGATAGCTATCCTAGTCCTAGGGATGGATATTAAACAGAAAGGTCTGGACTTCTTTTTCTTTTCTTTTTTTTTTTCTGATATTGTGGACTGTATATAGTGAGACACTGTTGTCTGGTCATTGGTTCACCAGATTTATATATTGCTGTATTTCTTTTGTCATTTTTTTTTCTTTTAAGTAGTGATTGTATGTAATCGTTGTTTGGTTTTGGAAATGTTTGATTAGAGATGAGTTACAATCATCTGCTTGTTTCAAAATGCCAGGTCATCATCCTGATCTTCATCTTATTGGATGGAACAATGTGAAGATCGAAATTTGGACACATTCTGTCGGTATGGAATATCTCCTAATACCTAAAAAATCATCTTTTTGTGATATGTTTGTAGTTACTTCTTAGTTTTACTTTTACCCTGCTGAAAACTGTTGCATCCTTCTTCTTTTTTATTATTGTTATTACTATATATTCTAACAATTTATTATTATACGTTAAGCTAATATTGGTGAACAGAAAAGTGTTTCACTACACCAAATTGGTGGTTCAATCAACTTCGCTCTGTTTAGTGACTTGATACATAGCAACAAAAATGGAAAGTTGAGATTAACTAACTTCTCTGTTCTTTTTAAGAAAAAAGAAACTAACTTTTCTATTACTATAAGTAATGGAAGCTAGGTTAGGGTTTGACCTCAGAATGTAACTAAGGATTGAATACCAAAACATGTGTTGCTTGAAATTGGTGTAAACTGAATGCGGAAGCGATTCTTCGGTCAACAAAACTCAAAACTCTCACGGTATTTAGATTAATGGAGAAAAACTCAACATTCAAACCCATTGAACTTTCATCATCTACATCTTGAAAAAGTCTCAAACAAAACCTACTTAAACCTAATGGCTGATGGCCTTATTTAAAGGGGAGGTAGACTTGAGCTCCAAGCAACTCCTAGAATCGACCCCAAATCCTATTACAACTTGGATTCCAAAAACCTACTGGTTCGACCGTGGATTTGCTCCCCATAGGTCACCAGTTCGAATCCCCTCAAGGCCACTGGGGGGATTCTTAGGCGGCCGCTTCCTCCACAGGGCCCCGTGGATTAGTCGAGGTGCGCGCAAGCTGGCCCGGACACCTAAATTAAGGGCCTGTGTGGTTTGTGATACAAAAACTTATTTTCAATAACTAATTTACATTTAAATTAATATGCATTTTGTATTACATCCAAAACTATTTTAGGATTTACAATAAAATCATGTAGGATTTTATAAAACAAAAAAAAAAATGTTGTTTTCTTTGTTTTCAATGAAATCATTTAGGATTTTATAGTAAAGTCAAAAAAAAATTTAGATGTCATATAAAATATAGTTAATTTAGGTGTAAATTAGTTTTTG
Source organism: Macleaya cordata (assembly GCA_002174775.1). Classification (NCBI taxonomy): domain Eukaryota; kingdom Viridiplantae; phylum Streptophyta; class Magnoliopsida; order Ranunculales; family Papaveraceae; genus Macleaya; species Macleaya cordata. The sequence continues at coordinate 163,938 of MVGT01003327.1, read as the reverse complement.
AAAACAAGTTTTCCAATCACGAGCCAAACGGGCCCTAAAATTCCTAAATTCTACAACTTTCTAAAACTAGAATCCTACTAAATCTAGAAATCCTAACTTGCAAGTAACCAATCTTCTCACGATCCTCACCATCCTTGGCACGATCCTCCCAAAGGGGCCCACCACACAAGATCGCGCTCACATCAGAAATTCTAGGTAGTAGAATTCTATGAATTTGAATGAGGGTTTTAGGTTAGGGATGAATTGAAATGGATTTGACATAATAATGGTGAAACCAGAAGAAATAAATAAATATAGAAAGAAAGAAATAAAGAAATAAATAGATTGGAAGAAGGATACAAGTACGTCTAGTAGTATCTCCTAGCATAGGCGTCTTCCACTCAGTGTTTTGAGTCTCACCAATAAACAAAGCTGCAAAGGATGGGATGAGAAGCAATATTAACCTTAGAAAACTTTCAGTCAATTGCCTAATTTCAGAGTATATATGGACGCCACTTATAGACTTTTCTAATCTAATTATATTATTCTATCCGAACAATACATCCACTAGCAAGCAACTAATGTGGAAAGTAAGAATTTCCCTAAGGAATTGGGTATAGCTCCCAAAGGATTCGTTTGGTCCTAGAAATTTGGGATGTTTAAATATTCTTATGTTAGTGACTCCACCATTACTAATAGTTCCATCAAATACGGTATACCATTTTCCCTTTTTTTTTATTATTTTATGTCCCACCCGAAACCTACATCTTGGGTAGTAATACTAATTAACTAATCAAGGAAAAGAATCGAACTCGTGACTCTAGGAGGCTAGGAGGACATCAAATATGGGGTATTCTGTAGGATAAACACTAAATCAATATTTTATTATGGTATCCATGCATGACCAAAACCTTATGTGTCCAAGTATGATAATGAAAATGTGATGTCAGGTCCGATTTCCTTCTCTTTCTGAATCATTATCTTGGACATCTTTCATTTTGCACTTTTAATAATTTTCAAAATTGATTTTCAGCATATATAGAATATCTTGTAAAGTAGTTTATGCACGTCAGGGTGGTTTATATCTGCTGAATCAGATGTCTGAAACTTTGGGAAGACTTGATCCTTTTTAAAACCTTGTTTCTGAAAGGGAATGCTGATGATTATTTGTTGCTATGTGAATTGTTATTTTCTATTGCTTTGCTTAAATGCTGTGGAAGCAAGCTTCCTGCCTTGATAATTGGTTTTTTTTATTCTTTCTGTTCATACAAGGATCATGAGAAGCTCTTGAGGACCAAAGCTTTTGTTTCTCTGAATAAAATTTTCATTAAGAAACAAAAAAGTCCACTTGAACTTCCCAAGTTGGAGACCACCAATCCACCGACTTTCCTCTCCACTGTTCCACATTATCTTTGCTAGTATTTGATGTTCCATCCAGCATGTCGCTTCTCTGGTGGTCTTAACTGAAGTAGTTTCACTAATGGATGGTTTCTAGATTCTTGTTTGCTCCCAGCCATCGTTAGATAGTCTCATGGAGTGTTGTTGCCGACTTGCCACCATTACTAGCTAGCAGCAAAATAACTAAATTCTGGATCAACTTAGAATAGCTTATAGCTACCAACAGCGTTTTGTACCAAAAGGGAAGCTTACAACTCTGCTTCTCCTGCTGGAAGCCAACTTGAGGCAATAAATTTGCCTTAGTCATCCGTAGTAACCATGATCATCGCCTTGAAGCCACATTGATTTGTAATTTTACCATTGCATCAAGGGTTTTTTAGATCTCTCTCGCCTAACTCTTTCCATTTTGCCGTGTCCCTTTCGTTTTGCATTATTCTGCAAGCGATCAACGATCTCGTTCTGTTTCGAAGGAGTTCTACCAAGCACTCGTTCTTCTGGGATTTGGACTATGTAATCAATTGAACGATTTGATTTCTGTTAGTCCATCTCTTTTGGTGGGAATTGAAACCACATATATATTTTGGTGACCAAGCTTTATTTATTACTGCTCTGACTGGAATAGTACATACTTACCTTCTGTGACTTCTGCAGTAAACAGTTGAATTAATTACTGAGTTAATGGCAGCATGATTTTGTTCAAGATGTTTTCTTCCATTATAGATGCCCGTCTCTCATGGATTACGTTTAGGGAAGCTACTTATTTTGTGCAATTATCATTGTTTCTGTCTGTGTAATGGTGTTCTTTACTGAAAGGAGACATAGTATTATTCTGTATTTCTGAAATTGATGTGTTGTTGTTGTTGTTCAAATCAAAATGCAGGTGGGCTGACTGAGAATGACTTCATATTGGCTGCTAAGATCAATACCCTTGACCTGCAACACCTACTAAGCAGAAAAGCTGTCAAGAACTAACAAACTAACTAGGAGAAGAATAAAAACTGTACCCTATGTAACAGTTTTGGAATTTTTGTCGTGTAGACGACGACACTCATGTTCGACATTTGTGGAAACGTCAGTGGCTGTTTGCATATAATATATATCGTTCTAGGTTAATGTATTGTGTGGTAATGTAAATCAGTAAATGTTAGATCTAAAAGTACAAATTATTACTACAAAACAAAGCACATAATAACAAACTAGGAGAAGAATATATATGTATGTGTACGGCCGTGTCCAGGTTTTGGCTTTTTTTCCAACTCACTGTGTCGGACACACGTACACTTATGGTCGTAGGTCTAAGGTGGACATGGTACAAGAATAAAAATGGTGATTGGGTTCATATCATTGGCCCCAAACCAAACCAAGTCAACATCTTTATGTAGGAAATAGGTGTATCTGGGGATTCTGGATCACCGGACTAGAATTCTAGCATTTAGGTGGTGTGATGTGAGTGAGCCCGATACTTTCTCTCATTGGACTAAATTGTAGCGACTCCGCATGAATATGAAATCTGGTTTAAATATTTGTAGTCATAAAAGTGCATGCACTCATTTCACGACCCTTATTTCATCAAATTCATGTAGGTTCCACTATAAATTGGTGTATTGATTTGCACTTGTACAACTAAAAATAAAGCAAATGCAATAGAATTTTGGCGTTTTCTTTGGCAGCTTATTGTCAGTGGGAGTGCGACATTCGCCGGCATCCATAGTGAGCTGCAAAGTGCAAACTCCCATTGTTTAGTCTTTTGAACTTATAAGTTTTACCTAGTATACTACTAAGAGGATGATAGAGCTAATTGAGAAGGCCCAAAGTGCTTGGCCCAGCAAGGGGTTAGGCACATGGGCCCCTGATGGCCGGCGGCTCTAAGGGGATGGGGGCCATAAGGGGCGGTTGGTTGGCGAGAGAGTGAAGAGGATCAAACCCCTTCACAACCTAGCTATGGACCCCATTTTGCCTTCTCATGATGTGGCAGTATATTGGAGTTGCACTTTTAAGACTATCTTGAATATTTTTGTTAAGATGCTATCACATCATGTAAGAAAATAAAGTGGACAAATTTCGACAGGCTAAGTGGAGTGGTGTTGTCACAAGCTATAGCTTATGATGCCTTATGTGGGCAAGAATTATATCATTATCAGATCACCTAAGTGAATTGAATTTGGGGGCTGTTGGATTAACGGGTAAATCTTGTAATTCATGGGTGCGAAAAATGTTCCTTCTCGGAAGAGCTTAAGAAGATTATATTGGAAGAAAAATGTAAAAAAGTCTATTATCGTTCTTAAGTTTTATTTTGTTTTTTCTTGTTCTTTGGTTGGGATTCCCTTAACCCCGCACATCTTTCCCAAAAAAAGAAAAAGAAAAATGTAACTACCAAACCCATACCAACGGCTCCCCCCACTTAATTAAGAAATCTGAAGATGATATAACTCCTGCGCACACAAACATCACCCTAAGTTATAACTTATGACAGTATGCTTCTTTACTATATACATCCAAGCCTGCCCAAACATTAATGTTGTTAATGTAGTAGAAAATGATTTACCTAATGGCATGTATTTATGGTTTGAGGAGCAAACTTTGCTTCCTCACTGAAATAGCAAATTATCACTCGCAAGCTGCATTTTTCTCATGTATAAATAAGAAACACGTACATGAACTACATTAAACAAAGAATTTGTTCCCTGTTTACTTCCCTACTGACTGAAGATTCGGTCAAAATATAAACAACCTTTCTTAAATTGTTTGAATCTTGACTTTTCAAGTGGTCAAAGAGTCATCTCGGCGCAGGACCCCACTTGTCAGTTTGTCACCTATACACACCAAGGGTTTGGAATATTTTTTTTTTTGAGAGTAAGGGTTTGGAATATTAATTCCTAAACTCTCTTCCATTCCTACAAAGACATTACAGTATTTGTGTGAACCCAAGACCTCTACGTTTTGCATAAAAATCTGCACAAAAATAGTGTTAGAAATTGGCACTTGACCCCTATGTTCTGTAGGAGTTTCGATTGGCAACCAAACTTAATTAGCAAAGACTTAACCTAGATTTATTTATTTTTGGACTCATGTCGAGATGAGTTGAGGGTTGATTTTTGGCAGAGATGAATTATTCATCGTGCTGATCATTCTCATCAAAAATCACATTATTCTAAAATTTTTAATCCCTTCAAAAGTGTGGTGATTTATATGGTTATTCATAAATATTGTTAATTTTCAATCAATATTTTATGGGATTAAAAATCTTAAATCAGAGTGATTTTATACGCGGACGATCACTCTAATTGATGTAGACATCTTAATCACTCCTTAGTTACTTGGGTTCATAACAGAGAGTCATCCTCGAGATGAAAATAACATGACTCTCGGGGATAATCTAACCGTCTCAACTATATGATGATGGCCATTTTATAGATGAGATGGACGTAATTAGTTTCTGTTCCAATATATGCTTTCATAATAATTTTGAGATATTTTTTTAAGTCTTGATTTGACCCTCGCTCAAAGTAATAAGATAGAGAATATCCAAATTGTACCAGTAGCATTTTTCGTCCAAATTATGGTGGCACGTTGAATATCAGGAAAGTTTTCTATCTGATCTGTACCAGTAATAAACTGCCATGTGGCGGCATAGAAGATTAGACCTAAAATGGAAAAAATCTAGAGTGTGAGTGTGCTATGTGCTGTTCACGCGCATTTACATAAGTGAACAAAACTCTCACCATCTTAGCGATGGGGACTTTAAACAGTTAACTCCATTGTCTTCAAGATGATTTTGCTCACCCGATTTCATAGTGGGTGAGCAACACCATACAATCTTAGCCGTGGGATGTTATACTGTTGTTATATACTAAGGATTGTATTGTGAGGTAGACCATTTAAGGACGCCCCATGGCTACTATTGTGTGGTGTTGCTAACCCATTTACGAGTGAGTGAACAAATCAGACACATAGGATCTCTCCAAAATATCTCCATCTAGCATTATTTGGAGAATTTTGTGCAGGGAGATTGAAAATGAACTTCAAAAGTATTTAATTGTCAAGTGTTAATAACCAATAGAAACTACTAGGGAGTAACACGTTAGACGTATCGTTTTTTCTGACCACAATTGTTGACCTTGTGATGTGGCAATGATGTGGTATTATGTCAATCATTTCTGACCACATCAACTGGTAAGCAACTGTGGTCATTGTCTATTATTATTATTATTATTATTATTATTATTATTATTATTATTATTATTATTATTATTGATAGCGGATCAGAATACATTGGTTAGGAGTACATTGAGTATACATTGGCATGTGGGGCCCACTTAGAGATGAAACAGGGGCTCATTTTAATTTAGAATATTCTCTCCATTATGCTGGTGATGCATGATAGAGAGAATATCCTAAACTTAAAATGAGCCCCTTATTCATCTCTAGATGTGCCCCACATACCAATGTATACTCAATGTACTCCTGAGTCCTAACTAAGGTACTCCCATCCGTCCCATTATTATTAATTTTTTTTAAAAGATTGTCTAGCATTATTCATCTACAATGTATTAGGTAGGCCTTATTTGATCTCGATGCCCCCATCCAAATAAGTACTTAATGTCATGTGGAATGCTTTTCACAATCCAACAAGTTTTTTTCAAAATTTTGACATGTGATCGTACCAATACTAATGATGCACCAGATTCCATCACAGCTCCAATTAAACATGTCCACACAAGTCACAGAAGTCAGAAGTGATACTAAGATGGTCACCTCTTAATTTGATTCAATAGTGACTTCATGTTAAAGGTATTTTTAGCTAGCTTTGAAATTTTGGGGGCTCAAACTGAATTTGTAAAAATCAAGCTCTTTATATGTCCGAAAATTATATAAGGACCGGCCCATCAAATATACAATGAGTGGTGGATGTTGGGTGCCACTTCAATTTTTTCACTAGGTAGATGTATGGTCGGTCCTAATAGCATCTCTTAGGGCAAGTTCTATGGCTCTCTTTCCTCCAAATTGGAGAGGTTTGAAGAATAAAGGCAAGTACTACGGTGACCATCGTCCCCCAAACTCCCCACCTAGTCCCATATTTGAGGCCGAAATTGATGGAAATAGGGATCGACATAGGGACTAGAGGGCGATAGAGTAAGTAGAGGGCGACACTCCCTCTTTCGCCCATTTAAATTAGTTTGGACGATAGAGGGAGTGTAGGGTGACACTCCCTCTGTCACCACTTTTTGTTTCTAAGTTTTAATTATTTTTTTTTCATATATTTTTTTTTTGTATGAAAGTTTTTGTATATTTCAAAACACCAAGCTTGTGGGGCTCACTTGGATATGATCCAATAGCTGATATTTGGTGAAGTTGTTCTCCTTACCATGTAGATCATTCTTACAAAAAATCATCCCATCCTAAAGCTTCCAACCCTTTAAAAAACTGACTGAAATTTGATTGAAAAAAGTTAACTTTTTTATGAGGCTATAAGTTTTAGAATGTGATAATTTTTTGTAAGGATGATATGAATAGTGAAGAGAACAACCTCACCAAATATAAGTTATTAGATTGTATCCAAATGGGTCCCACAATCTTGGTGTATCGAAACATATATAAATTTTTATACAACAAAATAAAGTATTTTAAAACAAAAAAAATTAGGGATGGAGGGAGTGTTGCCCTTCGGGTTGTATGAAAAATAATCATAAGATGGCTTAATATTTTGTAATTATAAGCTAAAAAAGACTCATTTTTTCTCTCAAATTAAAAAGATAGTTCTTAACATCATATAAAAGTTAAGATGTTTCTCATAAGTCATTGAAGTTCATATATTTAGTTTCATATAAATAATGAAGAAGATGAGAAGAAAAAGGAAAGTAGAAAGACCATTATAAAATGATAACGAGAATTAATTTAATCCTATACGTGAAAAAAAAATGATTAATTATAAGAATTTAAAAATATTAATAAACTTAATATATGGAATCAAATTTATTAAGATACACTAAGAATAAATAATTTTATATTTGTCAACTATCGGGCTCGGGTTGGGTTGGGTTGCTCACCCCTTCTGACCAAGCCCGTCCAAGAAATTCTCGGACGAGCACTTTCTCTGACCGAACCCGTGCCCATGCCTAAGAATTTCTGACCGAGCCCAACCCAATGTCGGGTTAGTCGCGGGTCGGTCGGGTTCAACCCGTCCAACTTTCACCCCTAGGGGATATCATAGTACTTGCCCTTATATGTATGACTTGTGTATAACAAAATGAAAAATCTCTCATGTCAATGCATTTTCTAATTGTTAAATGCACAAAATGGAACTATATTGCCAAAAAAACCTCCTGGGAAAACCATTTTTTTCTTTTTGGTAAATTCCTGGGAAACCTTATGTATATACTAAAAAAAATTAGGTTCCCTCAAATTTGGGGGTCCCAAACTGGATGCTTATGTTGGTTGTGCTCATAACATCCCCTACTTATTCATGTATCAAAAGCGCATGCCAAAAATCCTGAATGAATACACACCTATACTCTTAAGTATTTCATTAAGGCACGCGCGATGCGCGTGCATAACGCGTATTAACCGTTAATTTAGTTTTGAAATATATTATTTTATATTTTAAATTAATAAATAGATTGTATTATCTAAACCGGTAAGATGTTTTACAGTTACTATAATAGATTTCAATATTCAAGTTAAATACATATTTTTAAAATACAATAAAATTACACGAAATAACATAATTAGGGTAGGGGTGTCAACGGGACGGTTCCAGATTCGGTCCCGTTAATATGAAGTAGTTCCGGATCCTACTAGTTCCGGTTCTAGAACCTAAATTGGTAGTTCCGGATCCGGTACCGCTAAGATCCGCGGGTACCCGCGGGTACCCGTTACCCTTTTTAATTATTATTTTTTTACTTTTTCAATATAAAACCTATTTGTATTTTGTATTTTCACATTCTATTCAATTATAAAATTTATTTTATTATAAAATTTATTGTATGATAGTCAGTGGTTTTTTTTTTAATTAAAAAATGTTAAATAAAATTAAAAATTTGTTGTATAATAGTAAATTAAACTATAAAATTATAAAATTTATACAGAACTAAGGTACCCGCGGGTACCTGTAGGGTGGATCCGAAATTAAACATCCAAAATGGATAGATCCGAAATTAATCAGATCCACAAAATGAGGTCCCGGAACCGCAAAAACAGTTCTGGTACCGGTTCGGTTTCAGGTATTTTGGTACCCATTGACACCTCTAACTTAGGGAATCTATTTTAAACCGAAAACTTAATAATCTTCTTCCACCAATCTGTACTTGCGGTGTTTGAAATTTTAATACTATATATCTAGCCTAATCATGCATATACAAAAAGAAAATTGTGGTTAGAAACATAAAAATCCTTTGGGTGAATGCATATTTGAAAAAAAAAATTATTAAGTTTTCAAATATAAAAGAAAAACATCTTGATTTATAAAGAACGTAAAAGATAAAAAAAATTAAAATATATAGCAATTAGATCTACTAAAACATCTAGATTTATAAAGAAAATACCTCTTCCTAGATAGAGAAAGAGAGACAGAGTTCCATACTTGCATTAGAGTTTTTCTTTGAGAATTTGAGTGGGAATCCAAAAGAAGAGACAATTTAAGATTATTTTATGGATCTTATACTCGTATAACTCTACCATTATCTTCTACTTCATTTTTTTTTGGTAAGATCTTCTATTTCATTCCCTTTTATTTTTAGTTTTTTATGTGATTATGTAGTCAAGAATCCCTTTTTATTAAGATTCTCTATAGTTACACGGCTATGAACATGGGAGATTTATTAGGAAACAAAATTAGTTGTAACTACCTCATTAAGATAAATATACAAAAATACCCATATTCAAATTTATTTTTACACTTGAATACAATTAGTTTTCTAAAATTGAAGGGGTATAAAGTAAAACTTAATTTACAATAGAGTAGTTTAAAAAACTGAAACAACTGAATTCATGGGTGAGTAAAGATCTCAATGTATTGACAAAATACCCTCTTTGGATAAATTAAAAATATCAAAATAAAATTATTTTTCATTCAATGTAAGGGTAATTTTTGGCATTTGATAAAAAGTTAGGCCATCCAACGAAATAACTACCTGGAAGGGGTATTCCATTATATAATATAATATATATATATATTAAAAACAACATAATTTTGCTAAAAACCCTAATTATTTGGTGCCAAATACCAAAAACTCCACAAATATTTTATAATAGCCAAAAACTCAATTTTTTATTGAATTTTTTGTCTTCCCTTGTTTTTGGAGAATAAATAACCATTTACCCCACTTTCCCCAATCGTGTGCTAAATTTTAAATTTATTTTTCCTTTTATACCCTTATTTTGTTAGCATGTAATATCTCTTCCATATATTCTCTGGTCTTTCAATAGTGTTGAATTGAGGCTTTTTCATATATTGGTTTCTTTTAAGTTTCAAACAATTTTTAGTTATTTTTTTTCTTGAATATTTAAAAATCTATGAAGAATTTTTTGTTATTTTCAATGAATACTACTTATCTTATTTTCTTCTTCCTTCAGTTTTTGTTCCATCATCATATTCAAGATTTCGATCATGAAGAAGTTTGATATTAGTTTCTGAAGAAAGATAAAGTTTCTTTCTTCTTCTTTTTTCAATATCGATATCAGATTTGACAGAGAAGACATTTCGTTCTTTTTTTTGCGTGTGTTTTATTCCTTTTTGCCTTTTTGTTGTACAATCTTTTTCGCTTTTTTTTATTTATTTATTTTATTTTGTACAATGTGTCATCTTTTTTTAATTTTCTTAAAAACATTTGTGACTACTCCTTTTGTTTTTAATTTTGGATTCATGGTTGTTGGAACTTTTTTTTTAACAGTTTTTTGTTATTTTAAAACTATAAGGTTATTTATTTTTCATGAAATTAGGCTGGAACCCCAAATCTAGGTATGTTTTAACTTCCCACCCAGTCAACTTTGGCTTTTTAAATATAACCCAATTTTTTTTGTCTTTTGTACACATGGCATTTTAAGTTCTTTTTTCTTATTTTATATTTTTTATTATTGATATAATTACCCTTCCTTCTTTAAAGTCTTTCACGTTAGAGTTTTAGGGAGAGAAAACAAGATGTTTGTTAGAGAGGGTTTTAGAGAGAGAAACCTAAGTCTCTCTCAATCTGAGAGAAAGCTTCATTTGCGATTTGCGATTTGCTTCTATAGTGTTTGAAGATTATTCTCCAGATCAATCTATTTTAGGTCTTCAAGTGTTGTTGTGATTCGTTGTGGCGAGCTAGGTATTATCTTCTTCCCTTTTTTTCGTTTTTTTTTTCTTAATCTGATTCTTTTAAGGTTTCGATCTGTTGTTGTAATTTTTTCCAATGTTTTCGTGTTATTGCTCTTTATTTTAATTAGTTGAGAATTTTTTGCTCTTGATTTGTTAAAGTAAACAACTGAAATTTAAGATTGTTCATTTTAATTTCGTTTTTTAGATGTTATGCAAACTTCATGCAACTGTGTGTAAGTTTTTTAGGTTTTTTGTCGATTTTTTTCATTATTTTCTTGTAATCTCGAAATTGAATGCAACTGAGATGCAACTGAGGTGCAACTGAGGTGCAAATGACATGCAACTGAGATGCAACTAAGGTGCAAATGACATGCAACTGAGATGCAAATGACATGCAACTGACATGCAACTGTATAAAATTGTTCATTCAAATTATGTTGATGTCGTTTCATTGTGTTTGTTTGTTTTTGTATTTTTTCAGTGACATGCAAATGAGGTGCAAATGAGGTGCAAATGAGGTGCAAATGACATGCAAGTGAGATGCTACTGAGATGCAAGTAAGGTGCAACTGAGATGCAAGTGAGATGCAAGTGAGGTGCAACTAAGATGCAAGTGAGGTGCAAGTGAGATGCAAGTGAGGTGCAAATGATATGCAAATGAGGTGCAAATGAGGTGCAAATGATATGCAAATGAGGTGCAAATGACATGCAAGTAAGATGCAACTGAGGTGCAAGTGAGATGCTACTGAGATGCAAGTGAGGTGCAAGTGAGATGCAAGTGAGGTGCAACTGAGATGCAACTGAGATGCAAGTGAGGTGCAAGTGAGATGTATGTGAGATGCAAGTGAGGTGCAACTAACATGCAAGTGAGGTGCAAATGATATGCAAATAATATGCAAATGACATGCAAATGACATGCAAATGTGTTCTAGTATTTTTAATGTTACATAGTTACAGAGTAAGAATTCAATGTTATCCCCTGCTACATTAAAACTACATTCAGACTACTGTGAGTGCTCAAGAGGATTATCCCCATCGTTTTCAACTTCAAACCATCTGTTTCAGATCTACATCGAACTTTTGTAACAGATCTACAACATATTCTTCGTCAAATCATCTCCAAAATTACAGATTAATCTGTACTAGATCTGAAAAATACGATTCAACATCAATCTCTCTCTTTCTGATCTCAACGGCGGTTTCTTCTCGTTCTCTTCTCCGTCGAAATCGCACACTGAAATCAGCTCTTCTCGTTTCTCTCTCCTCCCTTTCTTCTCTTTTTGGTTTTTATGGGAGGGTATTATTGTCTTTCAATCTTTTTGGGTTTTATTTAAAATGTTAATGTTGGGTGGGGTGGAACCTAAATGTGAGGGTGATTTTGGATTTATTTCCCATTGCCTGTTTATTTTTTTCAAGTTCTGTTATTGCAAAACTATTTTTGTATTTTGCAAATCTAGTTATGTTATTGCAAATCTAATTTTATATTTCAAAACCAGTTTGTTATGGTGTTCTTTAAGATGTCGCCATTCATTTTTGAGTTCATCTGTTTTCTTCTTTGATTTGTTCGGTTGATTATTCATCAAATCTAGTTATGATGTGTCAAAACCTAGTTTATGGAGATTATTTAAGAAGGATGTTGGTAATTACTGTCATTTTCTTCTTTGATTGGAAGGATGTTGGTAATTACCAGATTTAAAGAATTAATGGGATTTGTAAGGAAAATAAATGGATGTTTAAAAAAAAGTGCTTTTATCTAAAAAAAGGGTAAAAATGTCCAGAAAAAAGATATGCATGTGATTTTGAGAGATTTGTTGTTTTAAGCTATTATGAAATATTTGTAAAATTTCTGGACATAAATATTAGGGGTGTCAATGGGTACCTAATAACTTGGAACCGTACCGGTACTGGAACCGTTTACTGTGGTTTTGGGACCTCATTTTGTTCTATTCGTTTTGGATCCATTTTGGTTCTACCTAACAAGTACCCATGGGTACCTAGTTCCGTATAAATTTTACAGTTTAGTCTACTATAAAGGGTTTTTGAGTTCTCTCTTTTTTAACTTTTTTTAATTAAAAAAGAAAATAAAAGAAACCAGTGACTATTATACAACAAATTTCGTAATAAAATTGATTTTATAGTTGAATAGAATACGAAAATACAAAATACAAATACTTTTCATGTGAAAAAAAGGTTAAAAAAATTGAAAACGTGTATTGGGTACCTAACGGGTACCCGCGGATCCTAGCAGTACCGGATGTGAAACCACAAATTGAGGTTTCGAAACCAGAACCACCTTCGTATTAGTGGTACTGGTTCTAGATCCTTTGAGATCTGATCCGAAACCGCCCCGTTATTTCTAATAAATATCCCAATTTTAGAGTTTTTAATATTTGTTGATACTTTGCACACCAATCTCCACCATTAAGACCATTATTGCCATCTCAGAACCTCACTATCTCACCACTACCACCTCACCATTGTCTTATCACCGCGCCACCACTGCCACTACCACTGCCATTGCCCACTACCAACACCACAAAATGTTGTCCTGCTAATTGATGTGGCAACTTACATATATAACACATTTCTCACAAAATCCAATGCTACTCAATTTTAAGAGTAAGGAGGTGATTATTTTTTTGCCTCTAACTAGTGGCAGGCCCATTAAAAATGTTCTTTATTTCTAACCACTAACTAGTGATAGTAAGAGAAAAACTTTTATTTTTGGACTTTAAACCCATTAAGTGGTAGTAAGTGATCTCAAACCACTTACTATCACTTAATTGGCTTGAAGCATTTAATTAAAATTTTTCCACTAGTTACAGCCCAAAAAAATAATCACCTCCTAAATTCATACGTACAGGCTACAACAGGTCCAGGGGCGGAACCAGGAATTTATGTTGGGGTGGGCTGAATTTATTTTTTTATAAGTAAGGTTAAAGTTAATATCTAATAAACAACTGACACCACCACTACCACGCTACATGAGGATATCATCACTACAAAAATTCATCCATTGGATTATCTCTATATGGATCCATAGACAAGTGTCAGTCTAAGAAGCACGAACACTCCTCTAAGGGTGCTGTGTCCATGTCGTATCGGTGTCGTGTTTGTATCATGTTCGTGTCGTGTCTTCGTGTCGTGTCTTGTTTTTAGTTAAAATTTTAAAGAAAAAAAACTCGCGCCATGTCTGTGTCCGTGTCCCCTCATCGTGTCTGTGCTTCTTAGGTGTCAGTAGAGTGTAAGAATAAAGTATGTATTAGGTGGACACACTTGGAGACGACCCATAGGCTGATGTGAACAAAACGATGAGAAAATCATCGTCACAAAAAATCAGTTTGGATCAACTCTATGTAGAACCAACCATTAGGTGTAAACTAATAGTAATTATTAGAGAAATAAAAGTGCAGGTTGTGATAAGCCCCACATGAATTTGATAAAATATGATGTGAATATTTGGAGTCATAAAAATGGTTGTGAATATTCACACTATATTTTGTCAAATTTATGTGGGCCCCCTACAAATTAGTGTAATGATTACACTTCTACAACTGCAACCAAAGTACATATAATGGGGTTTTCGCCCTGCATACCAAACACAGTCGAAGTGTCAAACTCGATTAGGGCTTTTTTTTCCCCTTTGGAGATAAACCTTAAAAACAAAAGAAGAGAGAAAGAAAGAAAAAGAAAATAACGGAGAAACTATTGGAACCGATAAGTTTAAGGATCGAACCTAAATCGAATTGATGTGGGTCTACTTGGATTGTATCCAAAGACTAAAATTTGGTGAGGAATCGTAAAAAATAAGTCTATTCTAAAACTTTTAACCCTATTAAATAATTAATTGAAATCATCACCGTTGATTCTTAACATTGATTTTCAATTGAAGTTCCAATTAATTTGTTATAGGGTTAGAAGTTTTAGAATGAGGTAATATTTTGTGTGGATTATCTACATAGTGAAAGAACACATTCACCGAATTTTAGCCCTTAGATACAATCCAAGTGAATCCCACATTAATTCCATTTGGGTTTGCACGATAAAACTTTTTGGTCTAAATATTATTTTTCGAAAAAGAAATTAATTATCAGTTGATTAAGTATTGAAAAAAATTACAATTTTACCCTGGGTTAAAATTAAAAATCCCTTCCATTCCCAAATTTTTAAACAATTTCTATATGCTGATTTTTTTTTCCCCAAACCTACCCGACCCCTCCAGCTCATAGGTAGTTCCGCCTCTGAGCAGGTCCTATAAAAATTCATACAAATTTAACAGTTGATGTACAAGATTTGCTGTGTGTGCGATTCACAAAAAATCCCAAAAATTATACGGTCCACCACTGGCCCATTTAAAGTTCTATCAATTTTACTTTAAAATCTATCGAAAAAAAAAATTACAATTTAATTTGACACGTTGGTTGGAACAACATTTTATGTCCAATTTTGGGGACAAACTAGCATTTCCGGAGAGATGTATACGTATACTAATCTCGAGTCCCAAGTTATTCAACCATAACAATGGGAAAAAAATAAAAATAAAATAAAATAATTAATGTTTGAGGAGGAGGAGGTTAAGACCTTAATAATATCTGATTAAGTACATAGCCCTAATAGGGAAGGCTTATTAGGCATGCTTGCCTCTGCCTCTGGCTGATGCTTTACAAAGACCGCGACACGTGCTCTTCCACATTGATCGAGAATTCTGTGCCACGCGTAGTCTTTAAACAACCTGATGGGTTATTCAGACCAAGACTCGTGCCTCTATCTAGTTTATCGATGATGATGATGAATAATGAAGAATCCTAAAAACAAAAGAAAGTATAAAAGTGGCCCAACTTGACCTGATGACCTTTTTTCGAGTAATTAATAAACACTTCTTCTTAATTCCATTCCTGCCCTTCCCACTTGAGTCTCTTGACTACTAATACAAAATTACTTGTATTGAAGTACTCTGATTAACAACTTTAATAACATTTGTTTATATATCTACTTTTTCATAATCAACTTTGCTACCCTACCTTGCTGCGTCGAGTGAAAATCATGCAAAGTAAAACGTAAATCATTTGATTAAGAAGTCGGATAGAGAGTCGTTGGAATTGAGCTTAGCTAAGAAGCTCGGACACTCTAAAATGGGACACTTTAAAATGGGGCTCGTATCCGTATCAGACATATGTCGGATACGGCTTGGACATGTGTTGAACACATTTTGTATGTGTCCCACGTGGATTTTGGTCTGGACATGTCAAGACACATTTTGGACACGGCGGGAACACACTTTGGACATTTTTTTTTTATTTATTTTTTAATTTTTTTAATTTTTGTTCTTTGAAACATCTAACTTGATACATTATTATAACTAATATCTAATTTAACACCCAAACCCCTTAAAAAGCCATTTTGAAATGAAAACACCAAAAAAAATCTTTATTTGTATTAAAAACACCCAAAAACCATAATTTCAAAACCTTAACCTATAGTACACAGGAGAAAAAGGTTGGAGTCTCGTCATGTGACTTTATGACTTATGACCTCCTATATTTTGACTTGTGGTAAAACTGAAATGTGAATCTTTGTACTTGAAAATATAAATTTTTGATTGATCATATATTTTTGTAATTAAATTACTTATATATTTTATTAATTAAATAATTATATTAGTCGTGTCCGTGTCCTATTTTTGAGATTTTACCGTGCCGTCGTGTTGTCCTATTCGTGTTCGTGTCCATGCTTCATAGGAGCTTAGTAACAAGAACAGTGGTATAGAAGTGATGCTTTCACTCTGAAACCTTGCGCTCCTGCTCTGAACCATGCTTTGACACTTCCGTTTCGAAAGCATTCTAAAACTAAAAATATTTTTTAATCGGCCGCTCTAACGGTCCTGCTTCCATTCCCACTCTTGTTCTCATTTTCGCTCCATGCTTTGGTTACTTGGGATTTGAGAATAATAATTACATTTTTTTCCTTTCACTTTGTGATTGTGAGGATAAACACGTGAATCAAACAACTCTTTCCACTTAAGATTTGGATCATGCAGTCTACAAATAGGATTTAGGATTTTAACCACCCCAGTGATGCTATTGATACAGAAAAAACCACCTAAAACTCTTATCGAAGTCAAAATCAAAACTAAGTTTGAATGGCGTGAATGAAAATTATATTTTTGAAAATGTGATTTCTAGGAAGAAGAATCACAAACTCACATCTCCTTATTGAGTTTGTTATTCTCTCATTTTTTGAGGAATCACATTCCAAAAAAATGGGATTTTAATTTTACAAAGTCAATTAAAACCACAATAAATCACAATTTTGAAAGTGCGATTCTATTAATGATTTGTTTGGATGAGGGATTTTAAATAGGGATTTTGTGTGGACTAGAAATTTAGTAGAAAACTAATTAAATTTATAACATGATTTCTAATAAGTTTTCTATCAAATCCCTGATCCCCACAAAATCCCTACTTAAAATCCCTTATCCAAACAAACCATCAAATTACACAAATATGGTAAAAAAATAAAAATATGAAAGAAGGCAGTTTACAGAAAAATTCCTTGCAGTTAACACATCCATCGTAGATTCAAAATGCGGTCGGAATTTCTGGTTGTTTTTTCGGTACAAATAGATTTATTGTTTTCACCACATGCACAATAGTATGGGTTAGCACCATTATTTTTATAATAATCTAACAATATCTTCCCCTGCAAGTGATGGCGCTTTGGACTCCGCCGATAACACACTTCGTTTTTAATCTAATATTTTGTTTAGTACGAATTTCTTTTGACATGTGAGTGGGAGACATTGCTATGATTTGGATAAGAATCTGGGCACAACCAAATATATAAATGTTAATTACTAGACCTAACGGAAAATAATTATGAAAATTGCTTAGATTACATTGAAACCCTTTTTACACGTACAGGGTTTTAGTGGGTTAGGAGAGGACTTAAATTAAAAGAAAATATTTGTTGGATTAAATTCTAAAATATTTTTTTAAGTAAGAGCTTTTCTGCTAAAATTTCCTTATTATTAATTTTTCTTTCGTTCACTAGTAGAGATTACAATAATGAGCTTAATAAATTGGGATCTGCACCCAACTTTTATTTGCTACATCTAATATATTTTTACATTTAATTTGTGGCTGGGATTGTGTGAAAATGATCTAATGGATATCTCTTCGGCATCATATAGATTATCACAAGAAAAAAAATACAATTTTAAATATCTTAAAAAATTAAATTAGTTGGTTGAGTCATTTTTTTTAATAAGGTTAAAAAGACTTAGAGTAATCTAATTTTTCATATGATAATATATATAATATAAAGAGATCATTATAATAAAAATCAGCACTCAAATCATCTTAAATCATCTATGCAAATGAGTCTGTAATGCAAGTTGCAAATGGGATATAATGTAAATATCCGTCCCCTAAAAAAATTAGGGTTAACATATGATATTCAAAAGTTGTAGATTTAGAATATTCCAGCATGATGATGTGTCATGGTACTTATTGGTGCATTATTGATTTGAAAGAAAAGGTAAAACATAATCTTTTTATTTTTATCATTTTATTAAGTTATATATAATTCGGACCCGTAAATATCCAATCACTAACTGCCACGTGGTGGAACCTGTTGTTGTAGTACGACATTTATATTGTAAAGTTTAGCAGAGAAAAAAAATAACAATTTAGACCTTAAAATGCCTTTTTTATTTACACAAAAAGATATGCTAAAGATAGGGCATACATATAAATCGAGCATTTGATGGGTGCCGTTGGATGCCTTATAAGAAGGTGTTACGGAGACATCGAACGATGTGAATAGCGCGAAGTACACGTAAGGCATTTCACCGAATATTAGATTATTTTAAAGAAAAATAATAATTTATTTTGGGTATGAATTATGAATAATAATTTTGTAAGGGAAAGAGGAATCCTGATGATTTTCAGCTAAAATGTCCAACCCAATGCCACTCAAAAAGAAGGAAGCAATAAAAAATAGGGTGGTAGGAAGGGGAGGCAACGAGACACATCATGATCCGTACGGATTCTTAATAATTTAATGACCTAATTTACCAATATAAAAATACACTCGAATCCATAAAAAAATAAAATAAATTAAACTAAAACAACTCTAAATTTGGAGTTGGGAGAGTGAGTGAGAGACCTGAGTTCTCAACTCCACAGAGGACAATGCTATTTGAACATTGAGATCAAATGTTATAATTGTAACATTTGACTCACATTTGACTGTGGGGCCCACATAATTATACTTTAAGAGCTAAAATTTTGAAAAATTGTTCTCTTTAGTATGCAGATCATCCTCACAAAAAATCATAACATTCTAAAACTTCTAACCCCATCAAAAATTGATCGGAAGCTGATTGTAAATTAACGGTGAGAAATGAACGGTGCGAAAAAGATTCAATTTTTTATGGGGTTAGAGATTTTAGAATTGGTTGATTTTTTGTAGGTATGATCTGAATAATGAAGAGAACAACCTCACAAAATTTTAGCTCTTAAAGTGTAACTATGTAGGCCCCACAGACAAATGTTACAATTTTAACATTGGTATGAATGTTCAAATAGCACCGTCCCTCGACAGATGGGTTATGAGGAAAGGCTTTTCTTTTCTTTTTTTCTATTTTGGGTGTGCTCTTCTTGTTGTCATTACCCTTCTTAACAAAGGATTTTTTATAAATATGTGAAATTATAAAAGTACCCTTCAAACAAAATTTTATATAGATGATCTAGTTGGACAAGTAGAGGATCTTCTTGCCAATTTGTCAACCATAAAGAAATGAAGCTTTTATCTCCCATTGGCAATTATTTGATTCAGAATATAATCTAGATGCATGAAGTGGGCAATGTAGGTTGGCTTGTAAATATCAAATAGTTGACTGACATTTGTACATCATGGAATGGGGATATTGATGTGATTTTGTAGAAGAATAGGTCAAAATGCAACATGGATCCAAGGTCTATCAAATAGTAGACCCATACCAACTTGTAAGAAAAAAATTTACACACTGGTGGGCTTGTGGTATGCTTTATATATTCTTTTAGAAAGTCATGAGTTCAATCCCGAAGTATGTTAGATAAATTAAGATACGTCTTTTGTGTTGTGTTGAAGTGTTACAAGGCTTAAATCATGTTGTATATCGTATGAAAAACATAAACATAATACATTAAAATATTAGAAGCGAATATTTGTATTAATTGGGTAGAAATCTCCCTCTCTCTCTCTCTCTCAATCTCACTATTTCCATTTGTTTTTCATAAATTTATATGTACATGTTCTCACCTAAGCCTTATCATTGGATTTGAAGATTCTCCTCATTTACACCCTAAATCTCTTTCCCAAATTTATCAATAACGCATATCTTGTGTTTTTTTTGATGAGCAACAACTAATGCCCAAGTTACAACAGGCAACAATAGGCGAATCAATGTTTATTAGTAATACCACCGCCAAAAATTTCGAAACCCAGGACCTTCAAGTCATAAGGAGGGGTGCCAACCACGTGAGCAAGTAGTTGTTAACTAACGCATATTTTGTTGTCCATAAACTATTTTAGAGGAAAATTTACGGGATTTATGATGATACAAATAATTAGTATTATCGTTAAAAAATACAATCTAGCTTATCAAACAAAAAATATAAAAAGAACGAGAAAGCTAGCTAGGTACAAGCTATTATATTTACATCCATTGGCATCTTCTATAACTTTCAAAGTCATGCATCTTTGTATCATTTGTTAACCATATCTTGGTTAGGAGCGAAATTTGATACTCAATATTGGTTAGTGGTCATTTATTTTAACTTAGTACGATGTATATGAAAGATGAGAGAGTCACTCTGACCCTAACCTGGGTTGAGGAGATTATATTTATAATATAAAAGAGATTACAAATCTACCCCTTTAGGTATAAATATACAATAGATATGATACCATGCAAAATGTAAGATTACATTTATACAAAATATCCCTAACATCCCTCCTCAAGCCGAGCATGGAGTATTCGTAAGTGAGAGCTTGGAGCACAAGTACTGAAACCAATCTTTTAGAAGTCCTTTGGTGAAGATATCAGCAATTTGGTGATGAGTCAAAATGTATACCACTCGAAGAGAACCACGGGCCACACGTTTACGCACAAAATGATAATCTATTTCGACATGTTTGGTGCGTGAATGAAGAATGGGATTGAGAGCCAGGTATATCGCACTAACATTATCACAGCAGATGATTGGTGGAGTTTTGGTGTATACAACAAGATCCTGTAAAAGGAACTGTATCTAAGCAAAATCTGAAGAAGTGAGAGCTAAAGCTCGATATTCAGCTTCAGTACTTGACTTAGATACAGTTAGTTGCTTTTTGGAAGACCAGGAAATGATGTTGTTACCAATAAAGACACAGCTTCCTGTAGTAGATCGACGAGAATCAGGGTTACTAGCCCAATCTGCATCACTAAAACCACGAGCCTGAAAATTAGAATTAAATGTAAAATGTATTCCTTTACCTAGGGTTTCTTTGAGATAGCGAAAGATCCGCTTAACAGCTTGAAAATGCACATCACGTGGTGAATGCATAAACTGGCTTACTTGGTTAATAGAATAGGTGATATCAGGTCGTGTTAGAGTAAGATATTGTAATGCTCCAACCAAACTACGATACAAAGTTTATTACCCATTAAAAATCCACTAAATGTAGACAACTTACCACCTGTAGCAGCAGGTGTAGAAACAAGTTTGGACTGAAGAAGATCTAGACGATTGAGAATACCAAGTGTATATTTGGTTTGATATAGATGACCCCTGTGGAAGTGCGAGTGATTTCCATGCCTAAGAAATAATGAAGGTCTCCCAAATCAGACATAATAAACTGTTGTTTTAAGGCATCAATTAAATTAAAGAGAGCATAATGTGAGCCTGAAAGTAGAATATCATCAACATAGAGAAGCAAAACAAGAATGCTAGATTGAAAATGCTATATAAACAAGAGCGTATCAGATTTGGAGGCATGAAAACCTAACTCCAATAAAAAGGAAGTGAAACGATGAAACCAGGCTCGAGGAGCCTGTTTCAAAACAATCATTACCTTATGGAGTTTGCACACATGATGAGGATAGTCTTTGTGAACATAGCCTGAAGGTCGTAATATGTATACCTCCTTATCAAATTGTCCATGTAAGAATGCATTTTTGACATCTAATTGGCGAAGAGGCCAAAATTGGGTAACTGCGATACTGATGACAAGACGAATGGTAACAGGCTTGACCACAAGACTGAAAGTTTTCTCATAATCAAGCCCATATTGTTGAGAGTAACCTTTTGCTACAAGACGAGCCTTGTAGCATCAATGGTGCCATCAGATTTTTGCTTGATCCGATAAAACCATTTGCAACCAACAAGGTTCATATGAGACTGGCAAGAAATGAGGGACTATGTTTTTGCTCGACAAAGCATTAAACTCATCACGCATTGCTTCATTCCATTTAGGGTCTTTATAGGTAGTAGAAAAGGAGGTTGGTTCAACTGGAGTAGTTGTGAGAGAAGCAATATGAGCAGATGAGATAGGACGCTTGGTTGCTAAGAAGGATTGAAGAATCTTGGGTTTGAAAATACTAGATTTCAAACGAGTAATTATTTAATGTGGGATTTCAGCCGTTGAAGGGGGCATAGAGCTGACCACATGAGCCGGAGAGGCTGATGCATACTGTGAGTATTCAGAAATATGTGGAGGCAAGTCTGAAGATGGTGCTGCTTCAGCTGATGGTGGCATGTGTGTGGTAGCCGTTGGTGACGCATGCAATTGAGGTGAGACTAAGGGATTGATTGGTAGATCAGTAAGAGAGAGATATTTAGAGAGTAGCGGTGAAGGTGGAGCAGATGCAGACGACAACGGGGATGTAAAAGTCGGTTGAACATAGGAGATAGGTGGTGTTGGAGTTTGTAGAGATATCCATTGAAGGGCATCAGAAGAAGTAGGTGAAGAATCACTTGAATAAGGAAAATGAGTTTCATAAAAAACAACATAGCGAGAGATGTAAACTCGTTTAGAAATCGGTTCAAAATATTTATAACCTTTATGTTGATCACTGTATCCGATAAAAATACGAGATTTGGTTTTTGAATCAAGTTTGTTAGTTTGATATGGAACTAAAAATGGATAGCATTGGCAACCACGTAAAAGACCATAGTCTGGAGATCGATTATAAAGTATAGAATATGGTGAAGAGCTTTTAAAACATCAGTGGTCATACGATTAATCAGATAAATAGAAGTGCCAAAAGCTTCGGGCCAAAAAGTTTTGGGAAGAGAACTTTGAGTGAGAAGAGTTATACCTATTTTAACTACGTGACGAATTTTCTATTCTGCCACACCATTTTGTTGGGGTGTATGTGGGCATGAGAATCGATGAAAGATTCCACGATCAGTTAAAAAGGCCTTCAAAGGTCGAGAAATGAACTCCCCCTTCCATCACTTTGTAAGATTTGAATTTTAGAATTGAAATGATTCTTAACAAAAGGGGTAAATGTTTTGAAGCAATCATATACTTGAGATTTATTACGCAAGAAATATAACCAAGTAAATTGTAAACAATTATCAGTTAAAATTAAGAAATAATGAAAGCCAGATGTTGAAGATATTAGAGAAGAGCCCCATAAATGAAATGAAACTTAGATATAACTTATTCAGATTTATTGTCACTTAACACAAAAGACAAATGGTGATGCTTAGATTTAACACAACTGTCATAGATAGTAGACTTGGATAGCTTATTAGATAGAGATAAATTATTAGTGGTGACTAAATTCCTAAGGACTTTATGATGAGGATGACCCAATCACATATGTCAAACAGACTCTGGTCCACGAACACCAACATGAGCTGAAGGAGAACCATCACCAGTTGCTGTTGAATATATCAATGAAGGACTCATCATAGGATATAAACCACCTCTACTCGGCCTGCGGAATAGAATGCTCCCCATTTATCAGTCCTTAATCACATAACCAAATTTGTCAAACGTAAGAGATAAATCTTATTCAGAAGTAAGCTTTGAAACAGATAAGAGATTCTTTTTAATTTGAGGAACATGATAGACTTCGCTAAGCGTAAGATTTGCATATAGAGATTTAAAAATAATATCACCAATAGTAGTTATAGGTAAGAGGTTACCATTACCAACTGCCACCTGATCTGAACCATTGTAAGGAGTTCAATTCACCATTTGATTGGCATCGACTATCATGTGATGCGTGGCTCCTGTGTCCGCATACCAGTGTTGATCAAAGGGGGTTCCATTAAGCTGCATCACGGCAAAGGTTTGTGGCAAATCGGAAGGTTGATAAGAGTGGTTGAAATGATGATGGCACTCTATGGCTATATGTCTAGGCTTTCCACAAACTTGGCAATACGAAGGCGGGGTACCCAAAATGGATCATTGGGAGTTTTAAGAGGGGTAATAAGGCTGCTGATATCCCTGGTTACAGCCTCTACCACACCCATATTGATAACTGTAACCACCATAACGACCACCACCATGATTACCATACCAATTTCTATTATTGTGACCATAACGACCACCTGAATTGCTATAACAATTACCACTAGATCCACAGCCTCTACGACCAGATTGAGACTGAGTATTAAGAGATGAAGGTTGCTGAGATGAAGGCCGAGTTGATTAAGATCGAGCATAGAAAATAGTAGAGGAGGAGGACTCGGTAACAACGACACTATGCTGATTGAGGCGAGCTTCATAATTAAAGAGTATAGGAAATAACTGTTGAAAAGAAGACAGATTCTCTCAGGTTTCAATAGCAGTAACAAAGCTCTCAAAGTCAAGACTAAGACCATGGAGAGTGTAGCGGACAAGTTCAGAGTCAACGGTGGGTTCAGCAGTGGAAAAGAGAGCATCAGTAAGTGTTCGGATCTGACCTAGATATTCTGTGATAGAGAGAGAATAACGCGGGATTGTTTGAAGTTAAAGACGTAACTGGTGACTCCGAGCAGTAACGTGGGGGGTTGAAAGTAGATTCTAAGTAACAACAGAGATCTTTAGAGGTTTCAAAAATAGGAGATTGAGAGAGAAGAGTATCAGAAAATGTGGCTTGAAGCAAACTAATGAGGGCCAGATCAACACTCTCCCATTGTTCGAATAAAAGATTCGGTGTAAGAAGATTAGTTGCAAAGTCGAGAATATGGGAAGGAGGTGGATTGGCAGTAGGATCAATGTATTGGTAGAGGTTTTGAGATCGAAGAACTAGAAGGAGTTTTTTCTTCCAAACAAGAAAATTTTCATAAGTGAGTTTGACGGACACGATTTGAGTAAGATTATTTTGGGAAAGAACATTGGAAGTAGTAGAGGAAGAGGAGGATGAAGGTGAGGTGGTAGTAGGGGATTGTGGTAGGGTTAGGAAGGGAGAGTCAGATGACGTAGAGGTTGTGGATGCCATTGCAGATGAGAAAGGAAGAAAGGTAGGCGGTAGAAAAAAAAAATTTAAACCAAAGCTCTTGATACCATGAAAGATGAGGAAGTCGCTCTAACCCTAACTTGGGTTGAGGAGATTATATTTATAATATAAAAGAGATTACAAATCTACCCCTTTAGGTAGGAATATACAATAGATATGATACCATGCAAAATATAAGATTACATTTATACAAAATATCCCTAACAATATCCAGTTTCTTACCAGCATCAATCATCATCAACCATGTTTGTAAATTTGTTTTCATTCGTAAATTTTCATTAATTAGGTCAAGAGAACAGATCTGTGGACATGCTTATATGAACAAACTCATATGGGGCCCATATGAAGTTGATCTAAGGGCTGATTTTTAGTGAGGACGTTTTATTCACTATGTAGATCATTTTCACCAAAAATAAATCCACTCTAAAACTTCTAGCCCATCAAATGTTAATTTAAAATTACAATGTTTATAGACCGCTTCTAAATAATTTTAAACCCACATCTGTTGAGGTTAAAAGTTTTAGAATGGACTGATTTTCGGTGATGATGGTCTTCTCACCATGTAGATAATCTTCACAAAAAATCAGCCATGTATCTACTTCATATTCGTCCATATATTCGTCCTCTTAGGTTAGGATGATCTCTACTTTATAAACAAAATGTACTATTTTTTTTGGTAAGTTATTTTTGTCCTCCTTTATGTTAGGACTAAAATTAGTTGGGGTCAATGTAACCCACCTCCACATCCTAGGTGTTACTTTAAGTCTAATCTATCTTACTGTATATGGGGCTTCAATTAAACTGCCCTTTTTGTACTCCATGGATTGGTGTCACTCTTTTTGAAAAATACTATTATGTCCTTTAGTTATCTATAATGTACAACTCACCTCAACTTTACACTCCACTTACGCTTTTTTTAAGGCCGACTCAGATATGATTCAATGACTAATTTTTTGTGAAGATGATCTTATCATATATGGGCCCCATGAGTCATCTCTATGGACTTTGACACTGCTTTCCATGCGGCTCAATTTGACCCATAATGGATGTTTTATGTTACATTTTTATTTATTTATTTACATTTAGTTTACACTTGCTAATGGGATCACATGGAGTGGATCCAATGGATGATTATTTGTGACAATGATCTTATCATCGTTTAGATCACATCAGACCATAGTTTATCTCTAAATGAGCCCACCTAATACCCATTTTACTATTTTATTCTTACACTCTACTTACACCTGTTCTAAGGCCCCACTCAAATAAGATTCAAGGGCTAATTTTTGTGACAGTAATCAATTCATCGTCTAGATCAACATCACCACACTTATCGTCCCCAAATAGGCCACCTAATACTCTCTTTATTCTTACATTCTACTTACACCTGTCTGTAGGCCTAGGTAAAGATGAAAATTAGGTAGTCATGGAGGTGGTGGTGAAGGGTGGGTTTGCCAACTCATACTCATGTAGTTTGCCATCCTAGCGTATGTGAGAGGGCCAAAGTGGGGTTGTTTGGGGATTTCTAAATGACCACATTAACAATAAACTCTGTCGAAATTTTGCATCATGGTAGTAAAACCAGTATTAGATCACATTTGCCCCTCACACGTGTGTTGTTTGCCAACTCACACACGCAGAGAATGTGAGGGGACAAAGTGAGTTTGGGGACACTCAACCCACACACGCATAGCGATGTGGGCAGGCACTTGTATTATTTAAATGTTCAAATATGGGCATAAAAATTACAAAATGCATCAACAACATATAATGTTTTCTTTGTGTATCATAACATATTCACTAGTGTAAGTAGTAGATGTAACGTAAGTGGAGGACATTGAAGTGTTTTAGATATATAAAACATAGGTTTTAACTATAAGGAAGGATTTTTTACACAACCCCCTTTTATTCAACTCTTACATAGTTTTGTGGTTCCACATGAGGACGATCTAAGGGTTAATTTTTTGTGAGGATGATCTCCTTACCATGTGTACCATCTCACCAAAAGAATCACTCCATTCTAACATTCTAGCTCGCTCATCTACTTGGTGAGGGAGTTGCAACTTTTAGGAGTTACAGGTTTTAGAATGACCATTTACTTATTTTGATTTTCAATCAACTTTTGATGGGGTTGGAAATTTTAGAATAGGTTGATTTTCAGTGGGGATAATTTGTATTATGAGGAGAAAATACTCACTAAAAATTAGCTATTGGATCGTCCCCATGTGAGCCGCACAAGGCACTGTAAGAGCTGCGTAAAAAGATCTTTTCTCTTTAACTATTTGAGAAGAAAAAGTAAAGAGGAAGTTAACATTTAGTTGTATTAAAATACAAAAAGTCCTTCAAAAACAAATGGTCACTTAAAAATAATGGAGAAGACGAAGTTACCCTTTATTAGGGATAAAAAAATATTTTTACATTCTTAAGTCATATTCAAATACTAAAAATGGGGATGAAAAAATGTATCAAATCATATGTTAAAGAAAAAGAAAAAGATGATGATGTATGTTTTCAGAAGTTTTCCTTATAGTTAGTATATGTTAAAAGAATAAACAAAATTTCAAAGTAAACTAGGTTTTTGAAAAGTTAAAATCGCAAGTTATATTGTTGAAATTTTTTTTTAAAGTAAACTAGGTTTCAACAATTTCCTTTATTTTCTTTTCCTTATGCGGTGGAAGCTAGGTTTTTTGATAGCATTATATTGTTGTACATGTTGATTATACTACTTTTTACCATGATGTACACTTAATCATTCAAATTGATTGATAATGTTTTGGATTTCTTTATTCATTCTGTACTTTGGTGCCAACATAGCAACTTTAGGCGTTCTATTCGTAAGAAAATAAAATAAAAACTTTGTATATTGTGATCTTTAGCCATTGGATTTAGAGTATTCTAATCTTATCTTTAGCTGGGCTCATCCCGTGAGCCGGGACGAAGAAATCTCAAAATTTTATGATGTTACTAGTCTATCAAGAGTTTATTTATTTTTTCTCATTTCTTATGATCTATAATATACTTATGGAGAGGGGGTGATCTAATTAATCATCCATGAGTCATTTACCCCAATTATATTAACAAAATTTGACAATATTATTGGGCGGACAAGTTTAGACTGAGGAGGAAAAGATTTTTATTTTTTTCGTTTTGTCTTTAACATCTTTTTATTATTTTTATTTGGATTTCAAAATAACATGGATGAGGAAAGTTATAGTAGGGATATAATTGGGATTATGGAAGTAAATTAAAGGGGTTTAGTTGTAAGGATTCCAAGAATAAAGGGATAGTTTGATAAAGGAGACAAATATATTTAAGGGAAGGGAACAACGCTGTGTCTATCCTTTCCCGATAAGCCCAGCGAATGCTCGAATGGGGGAACACTTAGGGCATTGAAGCGCAAGCTCTCGCCTAGATTACGGATAAAATCACTCTTTTGTTTTGATTTTACAGACAAGAACCCTAAACACTATCACTCATTCACTTCCCACCTCTTTCTCTCTCTATTTATATCTCTCACTCTCTTTCTCTCTTTAGAATTGCACAACGAAAGTAATTTCAGGCGAATTCTAGGTTTTTCGAAGACCGATTTGATATTTGGAGCTGATTTAGAACTACATTGAACGAATTAGAGTAGAATGAACGAATGAGAGCTAATTAAAAGGATTATTTGTTTCGTACAGTTTTACTAGTGAGAGATTTGATTTTAGGATTTTGGATTTTTGAGTTTTGGAAACTCGAGAAGGATGCAGTGTTTGGAGTAGTAGGAAACAACATCAGAGGAAATCCGCGATTGATTGGGAGAGAAATCGGGAAGCGAACTCGGAAAAGACGTTCTTACTAATAACCTCATTAATCGATCTTTAGGTCAAAATCTAAGGTGATTAAAGCTTTGTTTCTGATCGATTTGAATTTAGTATGCCGCATTAATCTAGTTGTATTAATTTCCTTTGTTTTTTCAGAATTTTTGATTGTTAAACGAGTTAAATTTCTATTTCTTTGGTTCTTAATTTCTTGTTATTTTCTCACTCAGGAATTGATCTATCTGCAGTTTAATATGTTCTTAAAAATCACTAAAACGCAGATCTGTCAGGTCTGTATCATTTCTTCATCAGTTGTGAAATTATAAAACAGCTATCGATCTAATCTAACTCCTTCAATTTTAAAGTTTACGAGATATCAAGAAATTTACGTCAAAGATCATCGATCGTGTATCAGCCATTTTTACATACAGGAAGCTTAAATCTGTCGTAGAAAGGCAGATCCGTCTCTACATTGTAGACATTTCAAGGTGATTTTAGCATTTTAAATTTGTTTTTTAAGCTTTCATATGTATAAATCGAAAGTGAAAAAAAGTTTGCTTAGATCGAGGTGTTTAGGGCGGGAGAAAATAATTATGTCTTATTTATTAGTTTCGTCATTTTTTTACTGTGAAGAAGCTTAAAAATCTACAGAAAAAAAGACTATTATTATTGAAACTACCGATTTTGATCAGTTGTGTCTCAGCTAAAAAAAAAACAAGTTTTGATTGGGGATGGTCACATACTTTTTTAATATAAAATATTTTATTATAGTTTTTTTTCCTCCCCACAACCAAAATACACCCTATTATCTTCCTCACCATCATCTTCCCACCTTCACCACCACCATGCTGCTCCACCACCCTACTGTCATCATAGAGATCAGAGTAAAAAAGAGAGAACAGAGAGAAAGAGGGGGAATAAATATTTTTTTAGATCTGAATTTTTTTTTTCAGATCTGGAGAGAAAAAGGTGAGAGATAGGGAGAGAGATTGGGTAGAAAGGGAGAATGTATAAATTTTTTTCAAAATTTTATGCCCACAAAACGAAACCATCGAATGGATTTCATTCACTGTGCTCAGCCTTGCAGAGAGGAGCATAATCACTGTTGCTCGTTGCCACGACCCCAAGCAGATAAAGCCATGCTCTTTGTTTCAGAAACGATCATACCCATTTATGCTTGATCTCGCACAACAAGCATAACATTAGATGCTCGTGGTCCTATTAATGTGCATAATAAAAGGGCCTTTGAAGTTCGGGCAGATAACCTTCTCACCCTATTAGGGCATCCACAATGGTGTAAAAATCTGGCTAAATATGCAAAAAGTGTTACACGGCGAGATAGTGCAAATCTGCAAATAAACCCTACAAGTCACCCAGGTAAGCCAAATTTGGCGGTCTCCATATTGAATCTCTAGATTTTTTGCTAGGCGGTGGATGGCGAGGCGTCTGAAGTTGGGCAGGTGGGAGGGGGAGCGTCTGATATCAGACGACCTAGGGGGTGGGCGTCTGATGTCAGACAACGTAATGTGTTTTTTGAAAAAAAAATATTAAAAAAGTGAAAAAAGGATACGTTCGGTATTTAAAAAAAAAATCTTTTTCCAAAATACCAGGCGGTGTCCCTGAGGGGCGCCTGGCATCAGACGGCCTGGGGGTAGGGTGTCTGATGCCAGGAGGTCCCCAGGGACACCGCCAGGCATTATTTGGAAAGAATTTTTTTAAAAAATGTCGTTTGTGTCCCCAATTTAGTTTTTTATTAATTCTTTTAGATGAACCTTAAAACCCACCGATGTTCAACTCTGAAATATATGTTAAATTTAGTAGGCCAAATTTAGCTTTACCCTGTGACCACTGTGGATGGCCTTAGAAGTGTAATAATAAAAGTGGGCCCTACAACCCTCAAAATACATTTATCCAAATTCTAACTCTATTTCCTAGGTTTCTTGTTCCCTACCCACAACCTTTGCTCTTAAAATAACTTTTTAATAGAAGTTTAATAATAAAAAGTGAGCCCTACATACCCGAAAATTACGTGTACCCTAAACCCTAGCTCTAGTTCCTAGGTTTTTTTTTCCAGCCACAACAGTTGGCCCTAAAATTCGGGCAGGAGAGGGGGAAGATGTGAACAGTGTTGTGCTCATTGTATCACCAACGAGCATGTTCAGGTTGTGCTCGTTGTATCAACAATGCACAAAGTCTGGTTATGCTCGTTGTCGGTTCTACGAGCAACCCTTCATGATGTTCGTTGTCGAATCTCTGAGCACAAGCATAGTTGTTCCTCTCTGCATCTCTGAGGTTCTACAACGGAACCCTAGTTTTTTTTTCCAATTTTTATCAGCCTCTCTTTCTCCCACTCTCCCTCTCTCACCTTATGCTCTCCATATCTAATTTTTTTTTAAATCTGGAAAAAAAATCATTCCTTCTTTCTCTCTGATCTCTGTGATGGAGGTGGGTGGTGGTAGTGGAGGAAGGTGGAAGGTAGGAAGGAAAAAAAAATTTACTGGTTGTAGGTGGTCACCGGTGGTGGTGAGGAAGATGATAGGGTGTATTTTGGTTGTGGGGTGGGGACAAAAAAACTTAAACATTTTAGGGTTAATTAGTCTGAGGGTCCCATATAATAGTCAATATTAGGGTTTGAGTCTAACAAAAGACCAGAATTGAGTCTAGGTCCTGGATTGATGGTTGACTCTGTTGACTGTTCAAAAAGTGACGGGAACGTTAAGGGGCCTCAGTAAAATGACGAGAATACCTTTTAAACTTTTTTAAATGACCAATCAATCCCAACGTCCATTCTCTCCGTTAAGTCCACTCCTACATGTACAGTGAAGATCGAATCCTGGAAACCAACGGACATGATTAAATCTAGGTTTGATATAAAAAAATATTTGTAAACCTTACTTTTTTACCGCTATTTTTTTATCGGACTGTGATGTACATAGGGTTCCGACGAATATCACGTCGACACCACCTCCATTTCATTGCACATGGGGATCTGAACGAGAACCATCGGGAAGTAACTACCCTCTGCATTGCCAATACTAGATTTAATATCTCAAACCGTCTCTTTTGGAATAGGTTTGATCTTTTTCAAATCGGATCCAAAAACAACCCAAACACAAAACAAAACCCAAATTCACCTAATCGTTTTTTCTTTTTTTCAAGTTGAATCCTTTTGTTTCAAGCTTCAGATCACTCAAATTTTAAGAATCCACATTACATTACCATCTACAATAAAGATCGATCTCATTTTCAAGAAGAACCAAACAAAAAATCTAGGCATATGATGGGAGTTCTATCTGCTATCTTTCTTTTCTTCTGATGTTATGGGTCAAATGCTGGAATATTGCGCATTTGTTAATCAGATGGGAGCTCTATCTGCTATCTTTTTGCTCTTCTAATGTTATTGGCCAATTATCTCTGTAGTTTTCTATAAACCTTGTACCTTCACATCGTTTCTGGCGTTGCAGGAAATATCAATTGCAGCCAATGTTCCCTAGAAAGAGATTGGGAAGTACATTAAGATATTGGGAGAGGCTTTGACTCTGAGTGAACCCATCAACAACAATTCCATATCAGTTCACAGAAAGAGATTGGGAAGTACATTAAAACTTGGTTTTAGGTCCTACTGTTAATTCGTAATTAGTGTTTGGGTCTTATTAATAGCGGAACCCAGGAGATTGCAGGTTTGGATTGCTTATGCTTACCTCAAAGTTCCAGGGTCCCAATGGCTAGGTCTCAACAGATCTTTATATCACATTCGTTCTATCATAGTTATGTCCTAGCCATTGGATCAAATTAAGTGAAGTCACATGACTTCTTAAGTAATTAACGTTGTCATTTTATTTCTCTAATTTTTTAATTTATTTATTTATTTGTCACTTTTTGGACGGTAGGGCTGCACACGGTTCGGTTTGGTTGGGTTTTTTGTCAAACCCATAGCCAAACCATTAATTAATTTAGGAAGACCAAAACCATACCAAACCATGATGGTTTTTTTTAGAACCAAAACCACACCATCGGTTTTTTAGATTTTTTGGATTTTTCGATTTTTTCTAAATTTCGGATTTTTTTAGGGGTTTTCAAATTTTTAAACGGACAAATCATTCAAAACTAAAGTTTAACTAGATTAAAAAAATTAACATATGAAATTTATCAATTGATCATTTAAACTTAAACTAAAACATGACATAATTAGAGCACTTGCATTATAAAAAATTAAAGTTCGTTCAAACTTAAAAAATGAAAAACTGATAATAACTAAATATTTATTTAAATTTAAAACATGAAAAAAAATGTCCAAGAGTTCAACCATCTTAAGTAATTATTAATTCTTTCTCTTTTTTTGTGAAAATTATTAAATTTAATATGAGAAGATTAGCCTTACCAAAAATCATATCAATCAAAAATAATTATAAGGTAATTTATAGGCCATCTATTTTAATTATTACTTTTAAATTAAATTTTGATAGGGTTAAAAATTTTGGTAAGATATGATTAGGGACGAAGTCATAAATATTTTAAGGAGAAAACTACAATGCACAATAAATTTCTTTGGTATGCCTAAAAGCTCGTGGGGTACGTGTTAAGAAATGAGTTACTCAAATTCTAATTTTACAAAAAATTAAGGCACATATACTAGAATCTTAATAATTGGTGGGGCACTCAATTTTCTCATAGGTATTAGATGTTGGAGTTTAAATTTTTTTTTGGTGGAGCACACTCCCCACCAACATGCAAGATAGCTCATTCCCGAATATGATTTATTTTATTTTTTTATGAAGATACATGGTGAAGTCTGTGAAGAGTTCATCTTCATATCTTAGATATCT